>SDVV010042960.1:0-10292 GCA_016164225.1 Gammarus roeselii
CAACACGACACCACACGCTGATTACCGTGTTCATTTCTTGCTTATCCTCAGGTCCTACAGAAAGGGACATCATCGCATGTTCCCTACAACAACACGACACCACACGCTGATTACCGTGTTCCTCTCTTACCCATCACCAGGTCCGACAGAAGGCTTGCCTTTTGGTTCCTTGTCACTGTTCCCTCCTCACTGAAGCCTTATATTAAGACTCACCCCTTCAAGTGGTTCTCCAAGCTATGACAACAGGAGCGACTCGTGGTGGAGGGGAGCTTTATGTCAGGATTACTCTTCTTCTTCTACTTTAATGAAACATTGGGAAATTCACTCCTTCTAAAATAGAGTACATCTGAGTATATTTTTCAGTGATTTTTTCCTTCTTGTAATACAATTTTCCTGTTAGAAAAATGGTTTTAGAAGAGCTCTCATGACTCATTGCCAAGGACCACGTAGCCTTTGTCGTATAATCAATAGCTAATATCCCTCAGCTTCGTTGGTAGATAACTTTAACCAGGGTTTTTATGGGTTTGCTTTATATCATTAATCAACCGATCAGAATATCTAATTGGAAGTCGGAAAGCCTCGAACCCACAGACTTAAGTCATGGGAGTGTTTTGTGAGGAGCGGAGACCAAATTTGGTCCACCGCGCTGGCTTATTTCTTAAGCGATGTCGAACCCTTAAATGTTCATGTTCTCTCTACCAGTGAGACGTGCACACTAGGACCCTAATGATGTGTTGGGACACCTTCGGAGAGAATAATTACCATGGTTATTTAAAAGAAGTGAAAACTACCTTACCTGACATCTTAATTTAAATTCGTTGACAATTGATAACATTCACTGCAGCGATGTTTGGAATATTGACATAATTTATGGTTAGGAAAGCTATTTGCTTAAATAATATCGATTTCACATTTATTCATTTACAAACTCAAATATTTCAGGGAAATCCTCACCCCGAGTAGTAAAGATTTGCGACTTTCATTCAGATTTTATAAGCCTAAAGCTCCTTGAAGTGATTGAAAGAATAATATTTTGTGTAGACGTATGGAATGTTTAGCGAAAGGAAGTTCGGGTAATAATTGTAGACATTTACCCCGTCGTGAGAACTTCATTCGGTACACATTATTGTCTTCCCTCTCCCTGATTGGTTATAATATTCCATGCTTATATTCTTCAGCAGTTAGTCTTGTTCAAACGCTGAAAGAGTCGTACACAGTAAAACTTTTTCAACAATATCAATTGGTCATTTCATGTATCATCTTGCTACATGTGTCCTCGGTGTACACCACCAACAGAAGTGATGTTAGCATAATAGTTAACAGTGTTGGTACCCGATGCTTCCCTGTCAATTGAAGCAGACATTCTCCAAATATCTTAAAAATATATAAGCATATACTGTATGTTTCTCGTCTTATCACCTCATTATTTCCAGTCGTTGCCTTTAATCTTTTGTCCTTAACAATCTCTCATTGTCAACGAACCTCTTCTATACAGTATGGAGAAATACTTACAAATTACCTGTAGAAATTGTGAAGAAATTACCCTACTCGGGTCTTTTGGGTATTCATGATACCGTCATTATTTGTCGTCCTGAATAAAACACTTTAGGAACTAAAGGAAAGTCTCTTGGCCTAATGCTATGCGTTCGTGATAAAGTAAATAATAGAAAGACCTCAATATTTTCTCCAGAGCAAGGATCCCTTTCCAACTTTGGCCTATCTGAGCCTATCTCCCTGCGGAACCGCGCTGTGATGATGTAATAACTTCTCCTTGCGGTATTGAGCTGTTACGGTGTGATACCATCTCTCTGCGGTATTGGGATGTGACACTGTGTTACCATTTCCCTGCGGTTTTGAGCCGTGACGGTGTAATACCATCTCCCTGTGGTATTGAGCTCTGACGGTGTAATACCGTCTCCATGCGGTATTGGGCTGTGACACTGTGTTACCATTTCCCTGCGGTATTGAGCCGTGACGGTGTAATACCATCTCCCTGCGGTATTGAGCTGTGACGGTATAATACCATCTTCATGCGGTATTGAGCTGTTACGGTGAAATACCATCTCCCTGCGGTATTGAGCCGTGACGCTGTAATACCATCTCCCTGCAGTATTGAACCGTGACGGTGGGATACCATTTTCCTGCGGTATTGAGCTGTGACGGTGCAATACCATCTCCATGCGGTATCGGGCTGTGACACTGTGTTACCATCTCCCTGCGGTATTGAGCTGTTACGGTGCAATACCATTTCCCTGCGGTATTGAGCCGTGACGGTGTAATACCATCTTCTTGCTGTATTTAGCTGTGACGGTATAATACTATTTCCCTGCGGTATTGAACTGCGACGCGGTTATATTAAGTTGGGTGTTAATGGAAGTGGGAGACATGAAAACTACTCTTTGTGTTCCTCAAAGGAATGACGATAGATTGGGAGAGGAGGCACGAGCGGTTCAGAGGGACAGGAGACAAAATGGGTAGAGAGGGGGAGGAGGCACAAACGGTAGAGAGGGACAGGAGACAAATTGGGTAGAGAAGGGGAGGAGGCACGAACGGTAGAGAGGGACAGGAGACAAAATGGCTAGAGAGGGGGAAAAGGCACGACGGGTAGAATGGGAGAGGAGGCAAGGTGGGTAGAGAGGGGAGGAGTCACGATGGGTAGAGCGGAAGGGGAGTCAAGTTGGGGAGAGAGGAGGGTGCCTGGAACGGTTTTAGCCTCTACTACATAAGAGGCAGATGATGCGAGAAAATGTTCCAGTTGATTGTGGTAATTACGCTCTTAATGTGTGTAATGTGGTGTAATGAGGCACGATGATGGGACTGTTAATGGGGTGAGATGATGCTCGCAGGCAGCATGTTAAGGAGGGGGGGGGAGGGGGGGAAGTAATAAAATGACCGGATGACTATTTAATTCCAGTCAGTGTTGATAATTGATAAGATTTCACGTAAAACTTAATGATTTTTCGTACAATTTTGCTCTATTAATCAGCAGGTAAAACAATTTCTTCCGATATTGCTTAAGTGAAGGAATGACCTATATTTTAGTTTTATGTGTTTTTTATCATACAACAGCTGGAGAAGTCAGGACTATCAAGAAGAAACGAAAGAAGTGACCACAGATCCATCAAACTTTCAGAATTCGTTACCCAATTGAGAAAAAAAATCGTCCATCTTTGTGTGCACGTAAGTACCACCTGACTTATTCCGTCAATAAGTCAGATACAAAGAAGCCCAGCGCACCAAACAACCTGGACAGCCAGTCAATCACGCTCTATAAAAATACGTTAATACTCATTTGCTGTCCCTTCTTTCTATTGATAATATCCATTGATTTGTTCCTCAAATCAGCGATGTAGGTCTCCTTCCAGATATCTAGGACGCTGCATAAAGTTTCCGTGTGCTGTTCTGCTCACCAGTAAATCATACTATTAGTTTCGTGTTCTGTTCTGCACACCAGTAACTCATACTATTAGTTTTGTGTGCTGTTCTGCACACCAGTAACTCATACTATTAGTTTCCGTGTGCTGTTCAGCACACCAGTAACTCATACTATTAGTTTCCGTGTGTTGTTCTGCGCACCAATAACTCCTACTATTAGTTTCTGTGTGCTGTTCTGCACACCAGTTACTCATACTATTATTTTGCGTGTGCTGTTCTGCACACCAGTTACTCATACTATTAGTTTCTGTGTGCTGTTCTGCACACCAGTTACTCATACTATTAGTTTACGTGTGCTGTTCTGCCCACCAGTAACTCATTCTATCAGTTTCCGTGTGCTGTTCTGCCAACCAGTAACTCATACTATTAGTTTCCATGTGCTGTTCTGCCCACCAGTAACTCATACTATTGGTTTCCGTTTGCTGTTCTGCACATCAGTTACTCATACTATTAGTTTCCGTTTGCTGTTCTGCCCACCAGTAACTCATACTATTAGTTTCCGGGTGCTGTTCTGCCCACCAGTAACTCATACTATTAGTTTCCGTGTGCTGTCCTGCCCACCAGTAACTCATACTATTAGTTTCCGTGTGCTGTTCTGCCCACCAGTAACTCATACTATTGGTTTCCGTGTGCTGTTCTGCACATCAGTTACTCATACTATTAGTTTCCGTGTTCTGTTCTGCCCACCAGTAACTCATACTATTAGTTTCCGTGTGCTGTTCTGCCCATCTGTCACTCATACTATTAGTTTCCGTGTGCTGTTCTGCCCATCAGTAACTCATACTATTAGTTTCCGTGTGCTGTTCTGCACACCAGTAACTCATACTATTAGTTTCCGTGTGCTGTTCTGCCCATCTGTCACTCATACTATTAGTTTCCGGGTGCTGTTCTGCCCACCAGTAACTCATACTATTAGTTTCCGTGTGCTGTTCTGACCACCAGTAACTCATACTATTAAATTCGAAGCTGCAGCATTTCAGGTGTGCATTCGAAGTTTACGAAGTTGGGGCTCAGATGAAATATAAATACGTCCTCTGTCGATACAAGAACTGTACCAACAGAGGGTGAACGAGTCGTCACCTAAAGGAATGTTATTGTTTTGTATTGCAGCAGACGATAACGAATGAATGTTATAAGTAGTCTGAGTGGGGAGAGAAATACATTTCCTTACTGAAATAATTCACTCAGCTAACAAAGTCTCAATCTGAAAATCACAAATTACGCTGCAATAATAGCAACGCCAGTTTCATCAACATTTATTGAAATATTATCGATGAAATGTGCACATACGAATGGTACAAATCATCAACAAATGACATTTGATGACCAGAACATATCATCAAAAATGGCTCTGATGACCGATACACATCAACAAAAATAGCCTCAGATGATGGCAAATGGCCTCAGATGACCGCTGCACATCATCATCTAATAGCCTCAGTTGACCGGGACACATCATCAATAAATGATCTCAGATTACAGGAGCACATCATCAACAAATAGCCTCAGATAACCATTACACATCATCAACAAATAGCCTTAAATGACCGGAACACATCATCAACAAATGGACTCAGAGGACCGGAACACATCATCAACAAATAACCTAAGATGACCGGTACACATCATCAACAAATGGCGTCAGATGACCAGAACACATCATCAACAAATGGCCTCAGAGGACCGGTGCTCATCATCAACAAATAACCTCAGATGACCGGCAACATCATCAACAAATGGCCCCAGATGACCCGAACAAATCATCAACAAGTGGCCTCAGATGACCGGATCACATCATCAACAAATGACATCTGCTGACCAGTACACATCATCAACAAATGGCCTCAGATAACCATTGCTCATCATCAACAAATAGCCTCAGAATAACGTTACACATCATCAACAAATTGCCTGGAATAACCGGTACACATCATCAATAAATTACTTCAGATGACCGGAGCACATCATCATCAGAAAGCCTCAGTTGACCGGTACACATCATCAATAAATAATCTCAGATGACCGGAACACATCAACAAATGACATCTGCTGACCAGTACACATCATCATCAAATAGCCTCAGTTGACCGGGACACATCATCAATAAATGATCTCAGATGACCGGTACACATCATCAACAAATGACATCCGCTGACCAGTACACATCATCAACAAATGACCTCAGATGACCGGATCCTTTTAGCTTTGTTAGGTTACATCCATTGAACACCAATCAACGCAAGCGTCCAAACTATTGACACGGCCGTCAATTGGTCAATTGAAGTGTGCTTCGGTTGTTGTAAATGCAATTGGATTCATAAACATGTGTGACCCCCCAGCTGAAGGCACAATTGCGGGTAATAGTAATACAACAAGCAGGCACAATGCCGCCACCTTCTGTAGGGTGACTCTGACAGTAAAAATGTCCTTCGTGCTCGCAATCAAGATACATGGCTCAGAAGGGCCGGCAAGTAACCTGTTCACGCACCAGATTCGCGGTCTGTGGTATGGGCGGTTAAGGTGAGTTCAGCTTTCCGTGGTTCGTTATTTCATAGTTTAATGTGATGTTTTTAGGAAAGGAAACTGACGAGGAGAGTCAGTTTGAGATGAGAAGTAGAAATAGAATTGCTTTGGTTTGTGGCCATTAATTAATTAGAGCACTTACATAAAATGACTGGGATATTTTCGAGATAGATCACAGTCATAATTCTGTTCAAAACTTTATATAAATTTCCCTATCTGAGGCTGAAAATAAAAAAAAAATACTGTCGAAGCTGTCATATGTCATTCCCTTAACAATTCCACTTTGTAAGAAACAATTGACACTTGTCAAAGTGTTAACTGTCTGCTCTGACTGTCTGTCGTCAAAGTATTAATAGTCGGCTCTGACGGACTTGTCGTCGAAGTGTTTATACTCTGCTCTGACGGATTTGACGTCAAAGTGTTAACTGTCTGCTCTGACGGATTTGTCGTTAAAGTGTTAACTGTCGGCTCTGACGGACTTGTCGTCAAGGTGTTAATACTCTGCTCTGACGGACTTTTCGTCGAAGTGTTGATGGTCTGCTCTGACGGACTTGTCGTCAAGGGTTAAGGGTCTGCTTTGACGGACTTATCGTCAATGTGTTAACTGTTGCTCGGACGGGATCATCGTCAAAGTGTTAATGGTCTGCTTTGGTGGACTTGTCGTTAAAGCGTTAATAGGGTACTCTGACTGACTTGTTGTCAAAGTGTTAATAGTCTGCTCTGACTGACTTGTCGTCAAAGTGGTAATAGTTGCTCTGACGGACTTGTCGTCAAAGTGTTAATGGTCTGCTCTGACAGACTTGTCGTCAAAGTGGTAGTCGTCTGCTCTGACGGACTCGTCGTCAAAGTGTTAATGGTCTGCGCTGACGGACTTGTCGTCAAAGTGTTAATGGTCTGCTCTAACGGACTTGTCGTCAAAGTGGAAATGGTCTGCTCTGACGGACTTGTCGTCAAAGTGTTAATGGTCTGCTCTGACGGACTTGTCGTCAAAGTGGAAATGGTCTGCGCTGACGGACTTGTCGTCAAAGGGGAAATGGTCTGCTCTGACGGACTTGTCGTCAAAGTGGAAATGGTCTGCGCTGACGGACTTGTCGTCAAAGTGTTAATGGTCTGCGCTGACGTTTTGTCGTCAAAGGGGAAATGGTCTGCTCTGACGGACTTGTCGTCAAAGTGGTAATGGTCTGCTCTGACGGACTTGTCGTCAGAGTGTTAATGGGCTGCTCTAACGGACTTGTCGTCAAAGTGTTAATGGTCTGCTCGACGGACGCTTAAAGGACATGAGGTACTTCAAGAATCAAACTGTCCACTGAACATAAACGTCTACGATTCCACTAGCGAATAAAAAACGAAGCATAGAAATTAAACTGAAAGATAATTTGCTCCAAAAGTTAGGAATATTCAATGAGCAGGCGGACAAAAATAACCTCGACGAATCAACACGAAAATCGAATAAATGATATTTGAACCAAATAAAATGTATGCAATAAGCAGGAGGGATAATAAATCTACCCAAATAAACCCAAACACCGACAACACCACAATCAAGAACAGTTAGACTAGGATCACAGCTCTTCAGATTCTG
Organism: Gammarus roeselii; assembly: GCA_016164225.1. Lineage (NCBI taxonomy): Eukaryota > Metazoa > Arthropoda > Malacostraca > Amphipoda > Gammaridae > Gammarus > Gammarus roeselii. The sequence continues at coordinate 7,541 of SDVV010042960.1, forward strand.
TAGCAAACAATACGTTCAATAACAGCTAATCTTCAACAAATGATTTTATCTACATTAACTTTACATTTGCAGTGATTCGTATAGTATAATATTTGAATCGAAATATTGCTTAAAAATTATTTAGGTTTTAACATATATTTTAATTCCGTACAGAGCAAGCGCTTCAGACCAATCACCATTAATTCAGTTGGAGTTTATGAAATCAATTAAACATAATTGAATAATTTCAATAATTCAGCTATTGACTCCATGTTGATCCGAAGATATTGTTATAAGTTTGTAGATTTATTCCCCTTCACTGCAGTGTAAACTGGAAGAAAGAAATTATACATGCTTAGTTGAATTAAAGTAACATTATGAGTGAACTAACAGATTACGTTAATAGGCCTGGTTAGAACTTAGGAATAAAACTAGCCAAACTGGTCCCTGGTCGGCACTTTGGCAACGCTGACTGACATACTAATCAGGAAAGTATGAAGGAAATTTTTTAGAGGACGCGAACAGGTTGTAGGAAGATGAGTGGCTTTGATCAGTTGTCTTGGCGACTTCGTAAGTGTCGAGTGATGCCAATATTCTCCGGGAGACCCCACTCTTCTTGGGAAGTTATTCAGGAGTCATCATTATTCTCGAGGAATCCTTATTCTTCTTCGGTAGTTCCTAATTATTCTTTGGGGCCTTCATTGTTCCTAGGTAGACCTAATTCTTCTCAGGGAATCTTCGTGATTTTAAAGGATTTTTCCTTCATTGTCCTTGGGAGTCCACATACTTCTTGAGGAATTCTTTTTTTTTTGCCTACGCCTTATTCTCCTTGAGAGGTTCTTGTTCTTCTGGCAAGTAATCATTATTTTCAGAGACTCCTCACTCTTTTTGTGTTTTATGGGATTCCTCATCATTTCGGGAAATATTCTCAGAGAGTTATTCGTTTTTTTCCGGAGGTCCTCATTGTTCCCCGTGAACCATTATTTTTTTCGGGTAGTTCTCATTGTTCTCGAAAAGTTCTCCTAATTCTCTGGACGCTAATATTCTTCTCGGGGAGTCTTCATTCTGCTTGTAGTCCCTTGTAATTGAGGAGTCCTAATTGTTTATGGGGTTCCTTATAGTCCCAAGGTAATCCTTATTCATCTCGGGGAGTCCTCATCCCTCACGGCCGGTCCTCATTTCTCTCAGCCGGTCCTCATTCCTATAGGCCGGTCCTCATTCCTCTTGGCCAGTCCTCATTCCTCTCGGCCTGTCCTCGATCATTATTCAAATCCTTTAACTTACTGGAGAGCCTTCTTACGTTTTGGGACTCTTCCGTCATATTGTTATTTTTCATACTTCTTAGGAAGTCCTTGTACTTCAGGACTTCCTCCCTCCAGGCGGCGCTCCTCTCGCCGCCTGGAGGGAGAGATAGAAGCCTGGTTGATGAGGAAGACAAACTGCGACGCTGACAAAAGCTTCGTGAAGCAATATATTAAACTTCGGTGATGAAGTGCTGAACCGGTGTGTGGGAAGTTCCCGGGGATCCCGGGGACCAAGAGCTTCAATTGAATCACATGGTGGAACTGAATCGAGTCCACCTTCAAAGATATGATAAAAAACAATGGCAACATACATGTGAATAAAATATCATCTGACATTTGTGGGTGGTACAATTTTTTTTTCGTGCGCTTTGTAATGCTGCCAGGCTTGTTATATTAATAACTCTATTAGTGTACGTCGAAGTGTTCATCAACAAGTCTTCCATAAGAGAAATGTTTTTGTATAAACAAAATCAATAGTACATATCTGGTTCGTGGATTCTTCAATGATGGTTATGAACCTATTGGTACCCTACACTGGTTTCGGTTCGTTGATTTATTTGGCTTAAACATGTTCATGTTTCAGTTGAAGCCCTACAGAGTGAGATCGGCACTAGGCAGTGCTGACTGTCCATTCAGCATGAAGTGTCGTATTCTATATCTCCAATTAGATTGTCCATTCGTATTTACAAGTTTGGTTTTGTTAAACTAAAATTATTCCTTCGTGTAGCTATTACATGCTTGCTACTGGACTAATATTCATTATATTAAAATGTACAGATAATGTGTTCACTTCTTTATTGTTCATTAAATACAGAAAGAGGGTGTCAATAAAAGAGCTTACGTTATCATCGCGTAATGTTAATTAGTTTCCGGCACAAGAGGGTAATAAAGTCAAGTAACCGAGGTCCAGAGACGGAGACGGATGCCATGTGAATGCCGCTATGCCATGAAGTAGCCTGGTACATCAGATGATCGATGCAGTAAAGTTCTATCAAAAATTACCCAATTTGACTTAAATATATTCTTATGTTTGAAGGTTTATAAAGAACTTTCAACAAATCTTACGAAATTTTCAGTGCTGTTGATTGAATGTTTATGTTAAATTGATTCATTTCGTGTCAAAGATACTAAACTTTACAACATATTCAACAGCGTTATTTTACTGTTGTCTTATTATGAAAAGGTGGAGAATTGACCGATTAAGAAACGATCTCATATTGTTCAGCTTCATATTTATGAAAACGGTTTCACTCCGGCAACACAAAGGGCTTTATGAAATATATATGTTAACAGATATGTTTCCTCACCCTCTCGTATTCGACTTATTGCCCCGGAATTTGCAGAACTTGGCACGTTTCCGAATAGGCAGCGTTTTGGTCGATCTCGGACGGGAAGAAGCATAGACAACATCGAACCTGTTCGGCACGACGTCACTCGTATTCCACATGTTTCCGAACCATGGTGTTCAG
>SDVV010042961.1:0-10292 GCA_016164225.1 Gammarus roeselii
CTTCCTCTTGTCGTGCGAAGTGATTTCTTGTTGAGGGAAACTGCAAGTCTTGACGATAGTGTTGGCGATTTCTTAGTTTAATAGAAACATGGATAAATTTGAATTTGATATAAATTGTCGGGAAGTCCAATTATTTTAATACAATCCCTTTTGCTTAGTCTTCATTGACAGGTGATATCTAGCTCATCTGGACCAACCTGCTACGAATTTGAAGCAAATCTAATCAAATCGTGGCTGAAATTATTGTCAACCAAATGAAAGATCGTAATAGCATTTAATTGACTTCTGATTGATATAGAATGTTTAAAATCCATTTCATATTTGCCAGTATGCGCGTCGGATTTGATGCGTGTCGGACTCTCGCAAATCATCATAATACGGGTGTAACCTGGTATTGTCAGCTACCCAGTGACCGTCTTAAAATTCTGGCAGTGTAAGGTTGCGGATACCAGACAAGATTTATTAAAAGATGGTTAGGTTAATTTAATCACTTCAAAAACACTAACGATTCTAGCACTTAGTAAGTCTCTAAGCACAAGCACTTCGCACTTCATTCAATCCCGCCACAAACATCGATTAGGACACAACAACTCATCTTCGTTTTCTGAAGACAGTACGAACCCTCCACACGCCAGGAGAGGATTCCTCTGGTCAAAATCACTCAGTTGCTGATGCGAGGGGAGCTCACCGTTAGGCTACTCTCCGACAACCAATGCAATAAAGAAAATTCGCCTCGCGGTAGAGTATCATTATCTCTTAATCTGGCTGCTATAGGCGAAATTACATACCAGAGCGGCAAATGCGAATTGTATCGCAACGGTGCGGGTCACCTCAGGACCTTCGCTCCTGGTACCGGTGCACGGGATACAAATAACACTTGGCGATAATAAAGCCTTTAACCAATTTTGTACGAACATTCCTGAAATCTCAAATGTTTCATTTTGAACCGGAGGGAAACAGAGAGGATTTCACATCACGACAGGAAGGCTGATAAAATTAGGACAAACTATCACTGATAAACAGGTTACATTGACCGGTGGGCAGCTCGGTGGGCAACTCGGTGGGCAGCTTGTTGGTCGAATAAGCTCGGTGTTGGCCTACCTCGTCTCACCGTAAACTTGCATGGGGAATTTAAAGGTTGTTGGTTCGAGCCCACTTGATACAGAGTGTGGCTTAGGTCGGTCTCCTATTAGTACGAGGGCCAGTCCGTGAATAAATGCTAGAAATGACGTTACCGGCGTGTGACGCAAGAAAGTGATTCACACTTTTTTTACTGCTGGTCTAAAATTCTCTGCTAGGCTGAATCCCCCAGAAAAGAGGGTGGCCTACGACAAGGCGCACCTCACACTCCACTCATACCCTCACACTCACACATTTTAGCCCTTTTGCGCTAGAGGGTCTGGCCGGAAGACCCCGCAACACACCCTCCGTGTCATGAGTGCGGTCCAAAGTCAGTGTCAGCAGTAGGGCCTGACAGTGTGACAGGTTTACCCCTGCCGCGTCATGATGACCGGGCCCTCCCACTCAAGACAATTTCGTCTTTCAACGAGATACCAAGGGCGGGAAACCACATCAGGGCAGCGTCAAACTCCATCCATTCACAATCATTCTGCACTCACGCCTATTCATTACACGCTCTCTTACTATCTCCACTCTCAAGTCTCTCCTTTCTAACGCCTGCTACACACCATCCACCCACCCAAATTCGGTCCACCACTAGGTCTGCGTCCATTCGCCTCTACCTTTCCGAACCATCTCAGAACACGCGAATCAACTCTGTCCTATAACTTCTTCACCATCCCATTTTCAACTCGAGCCCCGTCTTACAGCCCTCTCTTTGCTTCCATACCCAACATCCTACAGCTCATTACACTCTTCGGTGCACCCAACACTTTACACCATTCCTTCACCTGCAAATCATCAATAGCTCTTCTAAGTACGACACTTTCGAAACTTGGCTGCAATTTTCACCCCAATTTTCTTCTTCCACAGAGAGATCGACTATTCTTGCATAATTCAAATCGACGAGTACTTCATTTGAAATCAACAGTCTTATGGGACGCATACTTTTGAATTCGTTCAAGATCAAGAAATGCAATGAAAATAGGCAGAAAACTACAAAAAAATATAAATTGCATTCGCTGCTGAAACAATTACCTCCAATGTACATAATGGAAAAACAGAATTCTCCTTCACTCGCAATTAGTTTGGTGTAAGGGTTACTTCCGATATAGACATTGGATTAAGGGAGTAATCTTGGTTGAAGTTAAAGTATTGCAGTCGCTGTTCAATATTTAACTGCAAGTATAGAAGACGGGAGATGAACAATAACCCTTTTCTTCACAGCTCTCATCTTGCTGGTTTATCTTCGTCCATTATTATCACATGAATAGACCGCTTGCCAAAAATTTCGCTTAGCAGCTGCATAGTAAGTCAATCGGCACGTATCAAGAGCGTCAGTGCAGGCCTCGTGTTCGGAGATCACTTCCCACAGTCTTGACACCCAACCGACCGTCTTTCCAGCCTTAATTTCCGAGACTGTGAACTATCCTCTGTATACCAGCAGCCCGTCATCGACAGAAGCACAAGCAGCACATCCTTTCTTCGTCGGAGGCTCGACAGGTAGCCCATGTTGCTGATGCGTAAACTATTTTTACTGTTCCTTTTGTTGGATCACCCTCATCCGGCCAGACCCTCCCCATCACCCGGTCGAGACTCTCCCTATTACCTGGTTGAGACCCTCACCCCCAGCCTATCAAGATACCGACTCTCACCCAGACGAGACCCTCACCGGGTCAAGGTCCTCACCCTCACTCGGGCTACACCCTAATCCTCTCCCGGTAGTGGCCCTCACTCTAAGCCGGTCAAGGCACTTACCCTTCTCTTCCTCCTCCAATCACGGCCCTCACTCTGACCCGATAGAAATCCTCCCCTTAACTGTCAACGTAATTCTCACCCAGTTGAAACTCGCATCTTCACTCTCACCCGGTCGTGACCCTCACGAGTCGAGAACCTCACCCTCAGTCGGTCGAGGCCCTCACCCACACTCACTTGATGGTGACCCTAACCCTCTCCCACCAGGGTGAGACCATCACCCTTACCTGCAACCAACCCAGTCACCTATCCGAAGCCAAGCCCCTCACTCTCACTCGACCGAGACCCTCACCTTCACCCAGTCGAGACTCTCACCATAACCTCTTTGAGACCAGCACCCGAACAAGGCTCTCACACAGTTGAGACCTTCGCCCTAACCCGATCGAGGTCCCACTCTCGCCCGGTCGAGATCGAGACTCTGACCCGATCGAGATCAAGGATCTATCCATGTCGAAGCTCTTAGTCTCCTCTAACCGAGATTCTCACCCGGTCGAGACCTTCGCCCTATCATGGTTGTCACCCTCACCCTCGCCCTATAACGGTTGTCGCCCTCACCCTCGCCCTATAATGGTTGTCGCCCTCACCCTCGCCCCATCATGGTTGTCGCCCTCACCCTCGCCCTATAACGGTTGTCGCCCTCACCCTCGCCCTACAACGGTTGTCGCCCTCACCCTCGCCCTATAATGGTTGTCGCCCTCACCCTCGCTCAGGAGATACCACAACTCAGTTGATATTCTCTGTCTGTCAAAACCCACGCACAGAAGAGACCATTACCTTGACCCACCGAGACGCTCATCCTCACTCAAGACCCATCCACTCACCCGGTCAAGACTCTCACCCTCACCCAGTCGAAACCCTCTCCCTCACCTGACTGGATCCAGAGAGGTCCCCCTGGTCCCGCCTCTCGAGGGGTCCTGCTGGTCTGCTCAGACTTGGCGCGCCTGAACTTGACTCGTCCTGGAGGAGGGCGAGGTCCGTCACCGCTTCATCGGAGCCTTTGCCTGGAAGAAGGACGGGTAAACTTTACCGAGAGAACTTGGAAGTAATGACTTAAAGAAATCAGCGGCAGTACTTGCTGTCAAGATAAGTCGCGAGGCGACCATGTTCCTCGGCATCGCCTTATACTGGTAAAAACAATATGGTTTCATTGTTGGTGGTAAAGAACGGTTTTGACTGCGTAAACCATGCTACTGATGAACTGCATGTCATGATCCGCATGAAACTGTAGAATATGCGTTTACAATTTTTTCCTATAAAATTGCTCCAAAAAATAAAATATTGAAATATCAACAGCTTTTCCGTTCATTAAAATACTCCGCAAAAAAACATGTATTGTATACAGCATTGAATAATAGTCCTCAAAAAGTGTTTTCTAGCAGTTGTATTCAAGAATATATTTTGAAAACTGTAGATTTGATTTGATTTTGGTCTCATTTCCACCAGAGCTTCAACGTGAGTCATAATAGGGTCCCCCGTAGGCGTCAATGATCATGGAATCCAGTGGCTCGCACACCTCTGTGTGCAAGAAAAACAACGTTGTCAAAGTTAAACTATTTGAACATTCAAGTCGTGTCAGGCGCACGCTGGTGCGCACAAGAATGACGTTCAGACGAAACTGACATCAGCTTTCAATCATTTAGAACTTCACGAGTGATATGTATGCGCGCTAGTGCGTACAGGTAGCATCGTCGCAATTGGTACAAGGCCCACGGCCTCACGAATCAGATCAACTCCAACCGCAACGCATCACAAGGCTTATAGTTACGCGGCAAAGTTCAACCACAGACATTACATATGGTCCGCACACGCGCAAGCAAGTGCAGACTGAAAAATAACGCTTATTCACAAAATCACGAACAGGAGCTCTCGCAGAAGTATCCTAGCATTATTTTATACGACAGAATTGTGGAACGGTAAGAGGAAAGAAAGGGCAGGTTCATCATGAGCTAAAAACTACTCAGATTTTTATCATCGAACTTATTGTTTAAAGGGATAGTGTGGGGAGGGGGGGAGGCAGAAGTCCCTTGGGTCCCGAAAGAGCCCGATGAGCCCCGGAGTGTTACCCAAGTCCACTGGGTCCATCGAGTCCCCTCGTCTCAGCTCATCTCGGCTTGTCTCAAATCATTTCAGCCAGTTTCGACTCATCGCAACCAAATCGACTCGTCTCAACATGTTTCGACTGATTTCGACACACCTTGACCAGCTTTGGCGCGGCTCTCCCCCTCTGCGTCAGCGACATAGTGGACTGTAATAACTAATTTCTCTACTCAAGCACTCCACATATATACATTCCTCTTTGTATGGGTTTTACAGCGTAAGGAGGGGGGAGCAGAGGTTCCAGGATTTAGAGGGGCCTCAAGAGGGTCCCACAGTTTCTCATGAGGATCCCACAGGGTCTCAAGGGTGTCCCAATGGGTCCCAGAGGAGTCAAAGTGGACCACCTCAAATCCCCCTGGTCTTACAAGTCCCCCGAGTTTCCAAAATCCCGGGCCCTCAGAGTCCCGCGGGTCCCACGAGTACCCCCCATTCCCCGGGTCACCTAGTCTCAACCCACCTTGATAAATTATAAACAAAGTGAAATTGATCATCATGAAAAAGGGCAGAAATAAATCATAGAGCCCACGAAATAAGAAGGAATAAAATACTAAAATAATGTGTTAATGATCTATAAAATGAATAATCATCCATCCACCCCGAGTATAAGCATAATTTCTGTATAATTCATGTTGTCCATCCACATCTTTGTCATCATACAATAATGTTGACTATTCATTACAATATGTTAGCACATTTTGATGTCCCAACCCCATGTTTTCGGGCCTCTAACCACGTGCATGCGTGATTTTGCCCCCACATGTACCTGTTATTTTCCACACCCCTGTATGTCGTTATTCATCAGACAGATGAATAACGAATAACACAGATGATACTGTTGTAAATGATATTTCGCTCCATGTTATCCGAACCGGCGGCCCCTAGCGATGAACAGTGACGAATTCAACTTGAACTTTCGAGGAACGATAGGTAGCTCCCAGCTTTGACAGAGGCCAACTCGACGAGAATATAACTTTTTGAATCATATCTACCATCTACCGTACCATTTTTGAAGATACAATCGTTGTCACATAAGCTAATATTGTGCTTCATCTTCTATAGCAGAAGTATATTAATTCGGTTTCTGTACTCCAGTATCGAAATATTCTGATTGTCAATCATTGAATCATTTCCAAGCGGTCATGAAGTGGATATATTTCAGTGCTATGTTTATATTTCATGAATAACTTATGTAGTATATTCACCACTTCATTATTCATACAATGTTTTATACCCTTTTCTACAATATGTTAGCGCATTTCGTCATGAAATGTGTGCATCCAGTGCTATGTAAATATTTTATGCACAGTTTATGTCACCTATTCAACCCTTTAGTATTCATATTTACCCCCATCTTTACAATATATTAGCGCATTTCGATTTCCCAACCCCATGTTCTCAAGATTTCTTAGCCCCATGTGTTTGCGGTTTTTCCAATCCTATATATTTCGTAATTTTCCACACCCCACGTATTTCTTGATAGCCCCACCCCATGTACTTCGTGCCAGGCATTCCTGCTTCTCACCTCAAATAAGATGTTGGCTGTCGAGCATTGATTATAATATTATAATTTATAATCTGTCGCATGAAATCAGAACCAGCGGCGAATTTCAAATTGAATTCTCGTTTACGGTAATTCAAATAGTGTTTACGGCCGTACAGTTTTATGTGTACTATTTTAAAAATTGAAAACCCATTGCCAGATGATTGAAATAAATGATTTATTAATAATTTAATTATCATAATAATTATCATCCATTCATGTAGGTAAGTGTGTGCACATATGAATCTATATTATACTGATTGCCATCCACATATGTAGGTAGGTGTGGGCAAATATGAATGTGTATTATTATTATTGTCATCCATAAATATAGGTAGGTGTGTGCACATATGAATGTGTATTATACTGATTGTCATCCATATAAGTAGGTAGGTGTGAGCACATATGATTGTGTATTATACTGATTGTCATCCATATATGTAGGCAGGTGTGCACATATGAATGTGTATTAAACTGATTGTCATCCATATAAGTAGGTAGGTGTGAGCACATATGATTGTGTATTATACTGATTGTCATCCATACATGTAGGTAGGTGTGTGCACATTTCAATGTGTATTTGTATGTGTACATGTATGATGGTATATTGTGAATTCCATTCAGTTCCATGAAGGCGAGCCAGCAGCACACTAGAGATGAGCTGCGATGTATTCATGTTAGTTTTATCAATCCCATACCCATGTGTTTTTTATAAGATTTTCAATAACATATATTGTGGATCATGTTTTGCAACATGAAGTAGCTACAAGCCGGCCGCCGACAGGAGATGTGCTGTCACAAATTACTTTCATCTCTCGTTTTGCTAATTCAAATAGCACATATGAAAACTAAGTTTGATGTATTATGCCTAAGTATTGAAAACCCATTGCAAGACGATGGAAATAGATGATTTAATAATTATAATCATAATAATAAGCAGTGAACGATAGCCAGTTGGCTTTACGCATTATGTATCGGCGAGCGGTGGAAGTATCTTCAGGATGGAGAGTAGTGATTGTGAAGAGGAAGTGGTCACTCCCGTAGGGCTTCTCCAGCACTTGCCAGGCAAGGTCTGGGGAGAGGTTTGGGGAGCAGGAGGATAAGTCCTTAGCCGATAACGAGGCTGTCTGGGTAAGGCGGAGCGCAATATCAGAAGACAGAAAGAACGCTTCGCCGTGCCCTCCATGTCCATCAGCTGTGCCCCCCCCCCAGAGAGGTTGTTCAGCATTAAGGTCACCCACAAGAAGGTAGGGCGCAGGAAGTTGACCAACCAGGTTAGTAAGAAGTGCAAATAGTAACTGGGCGTTTGAGGCCCTCTCGTGGGCCTGAGCTTGCAGGGTTGTTTGTAGAGGGATTGAAGTGCATGTGATTGCTTGGTTTACTATTGTAGCCAGGCCAGTCGAGCATCGGCAGTGGGCGAGGTGAAGTGGGCTTTATACCCACTGGGGAAAGATGGTTTGTACAGCCCCAGGAGAGTTTCCTGGAGACAAACTACCATTGGATTATATGTTTGGGCCAGTTTCAATAGTTCAGCATAGTTAGCACGGTATCCTCTAATGTTCCATTGAAGGACGAAGATATCAGACATTGTGGTTTAGGTTAGAGAAATTCAAGGTCTAGGCTCGAGTTGATAGGGTCTAATTATAAATCGCTTATGTAGACTACGTCACTCACGGCCTGTCGGCTGTGCTCGACGAGTATTGCTGGAGCTTTTCTTTTGACTAGGAGTCAACGAAGGATCATTCTCGTTTGGACTATCATCGTCCAGGTTGGAGCCAGTGCGCTTAGCGCTGCTAAGCGGCAAGCGAGTTTCTCCGACCCCAGGCAATGATGAGGTAGGGTGGGTATCGCTCAATACTGTGCTCGGCGCATTTCCCTTAGGATTATAATCTGAAGCGGCTAAGCGAGGCAGAGGCAAAGGGGCATTTGGTTCCCTAATAAAGGCACCAGGATGACATTTGAGCTGAGCAGTAAACTGGCTAGGCTGCGCGGTTACCAAGGGTAATCTTGGTTGGCTTGGAGTAAGGCGGGTTTAAACGCTGGTGACAGATCCCGGGTTTTGTCTTGTGTGGCTGGCGAGGAGCGCGTTGAGGTGGCAGGGTTGTTTATGCGGTGCTGCCTCTAATAAAGGCAGGTCGTTGTCCAGATTCAGGTCTGGGACTCCCATTGCACGTCGATCAGCAAGTGATGGACGAGGCTAGGTGGAAGTGAGGGAAGTAACTCCAACGGAATTTCCGAGTTTCCGGACAGTGCAAAGGACTGTCGTCGTGGGCTTCCTCGATTTCGATGAGGATGAAGGGCATCGTGTTGTAAGTTAGAAGGAACCCTGGTTATAGGTGTTCCTGCTGTCACTGCAGAAAAGCTAGCAAGCGGTCGGGCGGATAATTTTGGCTGTTACTTGTCTCATGGTTTCGGGGAAGGAAAGGCGTTCTCTAGTTTGAACAGCGAGTATCTCCTTTTTGAGTCAGTAATAACAGCATTTGCGTGATGACGCTGGATGGTCCTCAAAACATTTTGCGCACTCAGCAGGTCGGTCACAATAGTGGCCATGTGCGTCCTCACCGTGGCGAAAGCATGTACCTATCAAGTTCCTCAATCGGCAGGCATCACTTCCATGACCAAACTTTTGGCAGTTGTAGCAGCGTCTGGGATTAAGGATGAATTCTCGAACCGAGCACTGTGTCCAGCCAATGTGGACATCAGGGGGCAAAGAACAGAGCTTGAAGGTAAGGATGTAGACACCAATTCCTCAACTCTGCTTCGCAGTCGTTTCACTCTGTATATCTTGGTGACTTGCTGATCCGCGAGTTCAGTACGAATATCGTCGTCAGAGTGGCTTGGTCTGTTTGTTTTGTGTTGAGAGTAGGGTTTTCATCAGCTTTTACAGGTATATTATTTAGTTGTTTTAGGTTCTGAATGTTTCTACTTGCTCCTCATCTTTCACCTCCACCAGGAGGCAGCCACTTTAAGCTCACTGATGCGCTTTGGGGTTACCCCAGTGCAGCGCGGGGTTGTCTTTTAGCTGGTATAGCATTCGTATCGGCCAGGTTCTCTCCAAAAACTGCTATAACGGCGGAGAACTTTGTGAAGCGTATCGTCCATGAGGTTGTAGGCGATTGCGGCGGCTTCTCCCGTGCTTTAGTCTGGAAGCAACATGTGCCGCACCCACTTCACGATTCGGTGTCTTGTTTCCAAAGTCCACTCCATCAGAAGTGGAGGTAAGACTACTGTTGACTAATCATTTCTCCATCAGGCAGCCTGAGAGGGAGGGGATTTGCGTCCAATACTTCTGCGCGACTGCCCGGTGAAGGCGGTTTTGGAAAACGTCCACTAGATGGTGACGATGATATGTCGTTATCATGCGATAACCGTTGTTGCTGATGTTGCAATAGCCGTAGTTCAGAAGAGTTGTAGAATAGAGAAGTCTGGGTCGTCAACATTTGCTGGTTTTCTATTGAAGAAGCCAAGCGAGTTCTGAGAATGCCCTCAACATGCCCACGCCCCACTCGGAGCGCATATAGCAAGTGTTTTCTGGCTCTTTCAACATGCACCACTTGTGAGCTATGTGAGGTTCGTTTCCCCTGCAACACAGTATTCCGCCGGTTAAGCAAGACCTTCCAGCAGCTCTACCCCAGCAACGTGTTTGCTGAAGGTTGCCTCCCCCCGCAGTCCACCACATCGCAGAGGCCTAATGCAGTAATATCCTTTACATCGTTATGAGTCGTCAACTTTGCTACTTTGGCCACCTTGACAGTTGTTAGGTATAAATTCAAGAAAATAT
>SDVV010042962.1:0-10292 GCA_016164225.1 Gammarus roeselii
AAAGTCGGTATCTGTCGTAGGCAGGCCGCATTATTCCAAATTTCTAGTCGTTGCACGGTGGTGTTATATGATTGACTTTTGTTATAGCTTTTACTGTTAAACCTAAACAAGAGTTATGTGTCATCGTTCAGATTTTTTTCCTACAGAAGTATGATATTCAGTCAGTGTTTTCGGATTTATACATTACAAATATCTCTACTTGACTCTACATTTTCATCTATCCTTTGCAGTTTTGATACTTTCTTCCAATTTCGATCGAGTAAAGACACCCATTTTAAACTTGATTGTTTGAATGTTCAAGGTAATTCATATTATTTATGATTTTTACACAAATTTTACATCACCTTCACCTGATATTCGTACCCAACCAATCCTAGCCTAACCTAACCTATCTTAACCATGCTTATGTAAGTTATTCGGTCATATATTTATACTTTATACATATGATTCTCTCCACCCAATCTTTATATCGCTTACACCTACTTCTTTTTTATTTCGTGATCACTCGCTACCGTATTATTTGGTAAAAATCAACCATTTTGAACGTAGATTATTTGAATGTTATAAGTAATTCATAGTCGTCACCAGTTTCATACAAACGGATACATGGTCTCACAGTAGGATGCTTTCCACATACGATGGACATTCTCTCCCCTATAATTTTCATATTCCTGACGGTGGCTACGTTTGAGGGCTACGCCACACATCACTTGTAGATTTATGATTATTTAATTGTATTTATTTTTTGCAAAGATTACAGAGCCCCATCACCCCATCACTTTCAAACAAACGGTGTCTCAAGCTATACCCCATCTTTCCACAATAGAACCACAACTTGACTGAGTAGAAGCTGAGCCGACTCTGATTTATGTCCTACCAATCTGCATTACAGCCATAACATTTACCACGAAATAGGTTTATGGCAATGTTTATTTTATGATGATCGTCATTATGGGCGTCGTTTCATTCCCTGAAATATATGCTCCTACCGATTTCGACAATTCTGTGTTACCTCCGACTGACTGAGTTGATGTATTGTTATTGCAATTCATTGTTTAACTATTGTGTTTTAGGATAATAAGAACATTGGATTAAGGATTTACATAATTTATGAGACCTTGCTGGCATCACCCATGCTATCTTCCTAGTTGTTTTGATTTCAAACAGCATGGTTCGTATGTCCAACCATACCCATCCGCAGTATGTTTTAGATTCCTCTCAAAATCTTTCATATACTCCATCATATTTTTGATAGGAATACCAAAGGCTGTTCCATTCCCGTTAGTCTACAAATGTATTGCTCTTTCTTTGTGAACTTTAACTATTTGAATCTTCTCCAATTCAAAGTAATTCTGATCTTCATCCGAAAGAAATTTGTGCATACGATTCAGATCTTCTTTTGTTCCTAGGTAAAATTTATTTCCCACTACCTCAGCTTTATTACACTTGTGAAGATTTCCTGCTTGGATCATATCAATCTTGAGATTTACCTTCTTATTTTTTTTTAATTCTGTTACATACGACTAAAATGCATCGACATCAGTTACCCAAATCATGCTACCTTTATTCATCATCCATATATGAATAATATTTCCACTCAAATGATTCTTGTTTTACGCATTTGTAGAAAACTGTTATTCCCAACAGTTTCATCCTACACGTAAACAAATTTCTGTGACGTGAACTTTCATTTTGTTTATTCTAAGATGACACTTACGTTTCCATATGATCTCAACGTAACCCTGACTTCAATCTCGGTATGCAGCTAGCTATTAAAATGCGATTACATGTTTTATTTTGCAGAACAGAAGGCCTAATGTTGCTCCCCTAGGTCATCACATGGGTATCAATGTATGTGTATAGGGCTGTGTACGTATGTGCATGTGTATATACATGCGTATACACATGTATATGAGTAAAACAAATTAAAAAAAAATCAAGATTCCAAAAGAATTTCATATACTCGTGACCCGGACCTTACTTCTGTAGCAAATTTATTACTTCAATTGACCGACTTGGCTCTGTAACCCCATGGAAATATAAAATTTTGTAGGCATGTGTAGGCACATACAGGGTTGATGCCGGCACCTGTGCTGGCACTTTGCCGGTACTATGTAGGCATTTACAGGGTCGGTACCGGCACCTGTGCCGGCACCATGTAGGTATATGCAGGCTCCATTGGGCACACATACACACACTTGCACTAATATACAGGCTTGTTCACCATATCCAGCTCTCTATATTGAATGAAACACAATTATTTTTGTATGTCAAATATTTCAGGAAATCACTACTCATGAATAACTCCTGTTACTAGGATTAATTCATGAGTGGATCTGGGGAACCAGGCTCTGGAACACAGACAAAAAACATAGGGATAGAAAAACAACAGAGTATTGGCACTTCCTTATCAATCGAACCGCGTATCATAAATGAAAGCTTCGCCATTTGTGACCGACGAACGCTTTTACTTACGCGATTTTACTACTGTGGAGTGCCATGTTTTTATATAAAAAGCTTAAACGTGCTGGTCCGTGAAATAGCATCAGTGCGTTAACGGTTTGAATTTGCTGATGCCCTAAAAACGAGTCCGGACTTCTTAAATTGTTTGAGCTATCGTTCAGAAGAGGTCGAGGAGACGCCATGTTCGTTATTACTATTTTGAAAAGCAAAGTAATAAATACTACATGGCAACCAACAAATTCTTAATGGTGGATGCGGTAGATGTCATGCCATCATAAAAAATCTGGGTTCAAAATGTTTATTAATAGTTATACAGAGAATTTGGCTTCCTCTTGACATACTCCGAACAATGATTCGAACAATTGAGAATAGTACTCGTTTTACAATCAAATTCGTTGGCATCTACCAACGCAACTGGCAATGATGCCATTTTGCGGCTGCTCAGGCACAAGGAGCGTTCCATAGCAACTGCCGCTACCGATCAGGCAACGTACTTCTGGTTTGGTCGGCTCGATTAATCGTTCCAGCTCTCAATATTGAATGAATCACAAATATTTTTGTAAGTCAAATATTGTGAAAAATTGCTATCAAAACTCACGTAACGAATATATATTTACGTAATCGGTCTGGGACTGGATTTAGGTTTGGGGTAACTTTGAACATGTAATAGATACATAATTTCTTTGAACACAAAGAAATGGTGTAATTTTGGGAAGGTTAACCTTTATATCCGTCGTCAGGATTATTTTAGCACCAATGTGAGCTTCCGAGGCCTACTTGATGATTTGCCACATTCGATTTAATCTCTGACGACGAAACTATATATAAACCTGCTAACACCACACCATTATAGTGTAATTACTCTACAAAGAAATGATTTAATTTTGGGAATGCAAAAGTATAGTACTGTCATCAAGAACATTTTAAGACCAATGTGAGCTTATGAGGTAAATTCAATATTGTGCAGCATTTGATTTGGTCTCAGACGATGGAACTGTGTTTAACTCTGCTCGAGGGTTCCTGCAGAATTGGTGTGGAGGGTAAGAAAGCAGGGGGAGCGCTCGGATTGGATGTCGTTGCGGTTGAGTGTTAAACGAGGAGTGGAGTAATGGTGACTGAATAGTTGGAGATGTAGTTAATTATATGTTTCGTGTCAGGTGTGGTATCAGTTGGACAACGCACTCAAACAGAAAACGAGTGGTTTGTCACAATGCTCGCTAAGCATAGATTTGCATGCCCTATGGTGCGTTCGTGAGGATGTGAGGGCATGGAGATTGACGTGAATTTGTCATGCCATCCGCCACACTGCACTCAGAAAATCTGGATGAGTGTTTCGGTGTGTGTTTATTATTTATTTTCATTCAGCTCGACCATTGAACGCACGTGACGTTAAATATCGGTATGTACAATCTCAAACTCAGAGTTTGCAATTTTATGAAAACCAAAGCGTCTGCATAACAATTATATCATGGATTTTATCACTAAATGACGTGCTATCTCCTTGCCATCACCAATCGCCCTCCCAACTCCGCCATCATTCACTGAACAGCTAATGACAAGACTTCGAACTAAATCTTATGACGCTTCTGTATCCGCCTCCAGCAGGAGTTGTTCGAAAATATTTGTTTCAGACTTGCTCAGTAATATTAAACAAACAACTATTAATATTGTACAAAAACTTTTTTTTGCCTAGAATCAATGTGTCGCCTTCTCTAACTGTGCTCGCAAAACAAGCCCTTGTCCGCATTGTAGTGTAATGGTGGCCGTGCTGGACTCGCGGCAGATAGTTTGTGTGTTCTGTCCCTCCGGGTGTCTCGGTTTTTCATTGTCAGCTTTGGCAACTGACGTCGTGACAGCAACTCACCTGCCGGGTTGGGGAAGATAGCATAATCTGAAGATCTGCCGTCAATAATTGATGGAAATGATTCTTTTGAAGCTGGCATCACAAACCAGTGGCTACCTTGTTCTCTTGTTCAGGTGCATATTCTTATACGACCTTTACACCGTTGGTAGTTGGTGAATGAACCTAAATGGATAGTCATGGTTGATATTTTTCTACCTAATAGTATTGCAATTGCGGCAATTTGTCCTCTCTGCATGACTTCATAAATTTCTTTCCGTCAATAGCCCTCAAATGTATCTTAATTGTCAGGCCGCACATGGACAATTAGTTAGGAAGATAACCCGACCTGAAACTAATCAGAAAGAGACATAATCATGGAGTGAAGGTGATTTAATATTTTTAGGTTTATAGAGAAATGCATGCATCAATATAATTTTCAATATTTCTGGGTAACATTTTGTTGGAAACGGTTGAACTTGCTGAAATATGAATCACCGAAACAATATAGCGTAACCGATCTTCTTATTTCGTTCAGTCTGGTGATCTTCGTCTCTACATCATTCTTGGGTCAGCCATGCACATTCGCGTTTCATTAGCGCTTACATTGTCATCACTGAGCGGCGAATATTCAGGTTCCCCCAACCCACCGCTTTTAGGCGTGTTCAGCACCCTGCCCTCCACATGGATTGGTCGTTGCAGAGGCGTCATTTAGCAGTACCACATTCAACCACATTACCGGCCTTCTACCTCCGTCACTTTTAAAACTTGTACCTCGAAGTGCTAGCTAATTAGGCCCTCACTTGTCGCACGCTTCTGAAGTTTAGTGATCAATCATTTGAAGTTGCTAATTGGACATTTGCCGTCAGCACTAAACACCAGTAAGAACGAGAGGCTGGATCAGCTCATCCTCTTTCTGGAAGGAAAGCAATAAAACATCATGACTTCATAAATGTTATTGATAGCCGAACAATGTAACGTTTGAGAGTCACTTTCGATTTCTTGCGTCTGGTGTCTAGCAGAATTTTAGTATTTTCTGGAGTGCCTGCATGTGCCGAATTAAATTGATGCATAACTTACGTCATGTATCTTTGGGCTACGAAAAAGTAAAAACCTGGACTTTTTCATGAGTGCCGGTCTCGATGGACCAGTATAATAAATAGTTAGAAATTCCAGAAACAGTTTTCCTTGTAGCAAGGACAAAGATTACTTGCTACCGTAGCTTGTGTGTGTCGTAAGAGGCAACAAATAAGGGTGGAGTGAGAGTTTTTTTGGATCCTTTCCTCAGTAATTTCCTCAGTCCAAGACAGGAGGAGGTGCGATTTTGGAGGGAGCCCAGCTTTCGCGCTAAAAATATTTCAGCACACGCGCGCTAGCGCCACTTCACTTCAGCTCACTTTCATGCCTGGACTCTGTCATATCTGCTGAAAATCTTTCAGCACACGTGTTTTACCGCTAAACAATGTTTCAGTCCACGTGCACTTGCGCCTTTTCAATATTGCTAATTGTCATTGCCAGACACTGTCATAACCGTAGAAAAAAATCGCCATTCCGTACCCCAGAATGATCCGTACGTTTGCCCCTAACCTAACCCTTAGGTTAGGTTAAGCTGGATAGGAAAAGTTTTATTCTAGTGATAACAAGTGAAATGTCAACTTAGTTCGGTTGGTGGAACAACTCGAGGCTGATATGACAGTTAGCGGACATGCACTGTCTGCTCTAACTGAGGAACGCTATTCACGTTTGCTGTCAAAAAATGGTACTTTAGTTCGGTTGTTTGAACCACTTGTGGCTGATTTAACAGTTAGCAGATATGAAAAGGGGTGATCTGAGGTAAGCTATAAAATAATTTCGCGCCAGGAATAGCGACCCCTCTCATACATGCACTAATTTAAAAAAAAATGGAATTTGACCTTTTTAATTTCAAATTTGTTTTTATCAAAAGCAAATTGTGTCTCATTTAATTTAAATTAAGTCATTGTCAATTTGAGGGTGAAATGATGTAATATTTATAAGTGAAAAATACGCAACATCGTCCGATTTTGAAAAGGGTTGACATTGACTAACATTGTTTAATAATTTACAAGGTTTGTATCCGGTGCACCTGCTGTGCGTATCATTCGTGGTTAATGTGATTACTCTAAAAACATCGCAGTCAATAGTTCCCTATAATTCGATTTTGTAACGGAATCCTATCAAGCCAAAGTTTACATTTCGATACACATTATGATTACTCTCGAATGGAACGTAATAAAAACGTTAATGTTCTCCGCTCACTTTTTCATAATCCTGCTATCATATGAGGTTTCTTTACCAGTAATTATTTTTCTTTTGTGTATTATAACGTGCCGCTTCTTCTATTTCCTACCGATACGAGCTTACTTAGCCGACTCTCCCTCGGCGAAGATCATCTCTATTCATATTCATTGCCAAAATCCGCGGGTTCTTCCGCTAATCTGAACTGAGCTTCCCTCATCAGTCTGGATCAGTGACCGGGCACAGATGCATTATTCCCGGATGGCTGCATACACACCGAGGAAATAAGATTGGACGATAACCTTACAATGGACGTATGAAATAGTCAGGCTTACAGAATGGAGACTTCATTTGGAAAGAGATATTAGCCAATATATATAACGCTTCCTAATTACTGACACCCATTATACTTTATAAAGTTTCACAAAATCAAGGTCTTCAAAACTTTACTTCCTCTCATCTCACCGTTTGTTTTGAAACCAGCAGAAAATTTGCCAAGGCTGCAATGTAAAGTTGAAACATTAGAAAGTTGAAAAGGTTGCAAAGAGGTATAGATGTATGCACAAAAAGTCACTTGTCAAAACCAACTACCATCGCGAAGTACAAGACTCCGTTTTGATGACACAAGGAAAATATCACTAGATGAATTCATATTGATTATGTGATTTTTTTTTAACCACCCGCAATCCTGAGTGAAAAGCCATAGGACACAGAAACACTGACAACGACGCAAGACCGAATTCTACAGAATGAGATTCGTTCGACGACATTCTGCAACCCATACACCCCCATGCCCTCACACACCTACCATAACTGAACCCCTTTCGCAAAAGGGTACGGCTATGACTCCATAACAACACTTCTGGTCAGGAGTGAGGTCTAGCATCAGTGTCAGCAGCAGGGCTCGACCACATACGACAAACATATCCCTCTCGATTTGCTTCGCTCATTTCTAACTCTTTTGCCCATTTTCAGCGCAATAATGCTAGCACTGAACCACTCAATCTGCACCACGCCCAACACATAGTACACATTCAGTTGCCTCTCCAAATATTCGACGACCGTCCATCACATGTACAGCCATATGTACCTCATGCTTAGCAATGTTTCAGCTTCTTGTTTACAAAGTATGTACTTGAAAACCACTTCACACAAAAACTACGTCAGCCTATCTGACATCTTTAACATTCACTAAATCTTCAGAATTCTCCTTTCATCTCGTCCGTACATCACCACTCTCCAACTTCAACCGATCTTTTGAATCTTATCCCAACCTCATCCTTCACCTCTTTGCACAACCTAGGACAACCGCCTACCCCACCTAGCCTCAGCGTCCCTCTTTGCTCGCGTCACCACACGCTTTATCTCTTTTCTCTCCACGATATAGTATAAATGAGTCACCACCGTCGTCGCGTGCAATCATACTTTAAAATATCTTCTCATTAGCGCCCCTGTTTTTATAAACTTATCGTTCCACCACTCACAACCCTTCCTCCTAATTCTGCCCACACGACGCACACCACATATATTTCCCTCATTTTCTACGCTGCGTCTTTAAACAAGTCCCATTCTTCCTCAACAATCCCCAGGCCTTGCCACCCCACAATGTCGCATTCCTCCTGCAACGCCTGCTGGAACTTCTAAGATATACATGTCACATTTTGTTCACCCACCATCATTATCCATCGCCTCCTTCCGCTATATTGTTTCATTTCCACCCCAATCATCATTTCACCAGTAGAAGATTGAACGCTATCCCACCCATCCCTCTCAACACCCGCCCATCCACCAGCCTCCCACCACTCATCTCAAAACTGACCCAAAATTCATCATCGCTCCTTCGACCGCTTCACTATTGGCCATCTTTACCCATGTGTGCATGTGGACATCTCGTTTCTTGAATCACAAACCTATCAGGTCAATTATATTTGTCCTTTCTATCTGGAACGCCATTCCTGCCTACCATTTTCTTTACCACTGCGTCTCCACCTCTCGAATTTATGTTCCCCGGTATCACCACGTTGCATTGACCATTCAAAGTCTTAATACTCTCGCTAAGAATAACTCAAATAGGTTCCTTTCCCTCTTCATACCTCTCGCAACCTTGTCCGTAAGCCCTCATAGACGCCCGTCTTCCTATACCTAACAAACTTTCACCCTCATCAATCTCCACAAAGCTTCTAGCTTACCAAAGATTCAGTAACCACACCTTACCTTCTCGTGCTCATCCTTCCTCCACGTCTGACTTTATCCTACTATCCAAAGCACAATCAACCTCTCTCCGCTTGGCTTCATCAGCAATACGACCCTGCACACTTGGCGACCTTAACAATCGCGTTCGGAGTGTCGTTTTCCTCTCCAAAAATGGATAGCTATACCTGGTCCGAAATTATTTTATAGCTAATGACAGATCAGTCCTTTTTATATCAGCTAACTGCCAAATCAGTAACAAGTTGTTCCAACAACCGAACGAAGGTACCATTTTCAACAGCGAACAAGCATATCTTTCCTGTCAGAGCAGCCCCTTTTATATCCGCCAACTGTCATATCCGCCACTAGCTGTTGCACCTACTGAACTAATGTACGATTTAACAGGTTATCACTTTAATGGAACCTTTCCAGCCCAATCTAACCTAACTTAGGGGTGCATGTTTCTAACCCGCGGGACAAAAGTACGTGTTTCTAACCCGCGGGGCAAACGTACGAATTATTCTAGGGTACGTAGTGCTGAAACATTTTTAGCGGATATGTCAGTGTCAGGGCATGAAAGTGAGCTGAAGTGAAGTGGCGCAGGTGAGCGTGTGCTGAAATATTGTTTAGCGCGAGAGAACGTGTGTTGAAAGATCTTTAGCTGATATGTCAGTGTCAGGGCATGAAAGTGAGCTGAAGTGAAGTGGCGCTAGTGTGCGTGTGCTGAAATATTTTTAGCACAAAAGCTGGGCTCCCTTTCACACCAGTGAAACGTTCCAGCGTACTATGTAAAGTTTGGGGCACTTGACACTGGCTCGCGCTCTAATGCAGCTCACTCGGGGCCGCTCATATCAGTCCCATAATTACATTGCATTTGCGGTATAAGTCTCATGAAATGGGCGTGAGTAGAGGACCAGGTGGCAGTTGTTTTCTTGCTGCACATCTCATGGTAGTGTTCAAGGCAACGAGAGACTTCATTGCATAAGAATCCTGCTGTCTTCAACACATCAATAGCCGGTTAAGTACACTGCTTCTTGGTAGTCGTAAAAAAACTCAATATACAATAAGTTTCAGAACATAGAGAGAGAATTTTGTTTAATATTTCTGAGAGTCTTTGCTCTGTCGCAACTGAGCATAATGAATACTTGCGAAAGAAAATAGTAATGTTTGATCAGACGAGATGGCAGGCATAAAATCTGCCCTCCATCCACCCTAACGCCGCGACAATCCCTTTTCAAGGTAAAGATACCAACGTAACCTCTAGGAAGATGCTTCCATATAGGTTACAAATCATTTGTAGAATCATAATGATGAACTCGCTTACATTTATTCTAACAAACCTCACCCACGGGGGATGAATCATATTTATTTAGCGCCATGCACCTAATAAAACATTATCACAATGAATTCATCAATGATCGACGCTTCATGTGCAGCTTTTTCTTCTAGTCTGAAATATTTATGTCACAATGGTATTCTGTCTGGTAGAATGGTGCCATTATACCAGACAGAAAATGTTATAATGTGCATCACTTCTACTATT
>SDVV010042963.1:0-10292 GCA_016164225.1 Gammarus roeselii
GCACTTTTTTATGTGCTAAGGTTCACACAATAAAGATTCTGTTTTTCATCACATTTTTTTGTAAAAATCTTTAACATGACTTCCCTGGCTTCAGCATCAGCTATCTAAAGTAGCAAAATGACATGAAACTCATGTTTTTTTGGCTATTTGGAAAAGTGTTTGTCCTCAAATGCTTCAATGGGGCAATTGAGAACAGGCCTGGGCTAATGAAAATGTTATCAAACAGGGGCAATTGAGAAAACTAATGGTTAATTCATCCATATCTTTCGAAATGTTTATTGTAGGCTTCCAGTAGCATCTTACCAAACCAGTATAGCTTCAAAAACATCATCAAACATAACAACAGCTCTGCGGCGTTTTCTTACTGTAAGTTTCAGGACTATGTATTCTGTCCTAGGGACAGCCACGTGTAAATTGGTAGGTTCTTTAAATGCAAATACTAGTGAAGAGTCAGTAGGTAACCTTCGATTCAGAATCTTCCTATGACAGAATCTTACGACATTATGCACTTCTGTCTGTTTGATTGGTTCAAATTTGTTGAGGACATAGTCACCGATCTGCAGATCCACGACTGAAAAATGAGTCTCCTTCGTAGGCTCATCATGCATCACTGGTGTAGCATCCTCACCCTCGCTCTTTTCTGCTTCACTCTCATCAGAAGAAGTCATCAATTTGCATAGATCAGCATGCTTTGTTTCTTGAGGTTTGGACACCTGTACGCGATAGCCCACTTTCTTGCAGATCAGACAGTGAAATGCTTATCCCAGGAGAAACATTAACCTTCCTACTGCAAGGGACTCGTTGCCGAACGCTCGTCTCTCTTGTGCCTTTAAGGGAAGACAAGATAGATGGACTCACAAAGTTACCACATCTGCAGGTTCTCTTCTTATTTTTATCAGGACATGAGAGGGATCAAATAGCTGAATCCCACATGCCATGAAACCAGCTACTACCAGGGTCTCCCACTTGTCCTCCATTTTCTGCATCAATGACAGCAGCCCATTTTGGGAACAAGCCTGCATGCTTACCATCATCACCTTCCTTCTACAAGGTGATGATTTTCCTCCATTGCACTTTAAGGGGATCATAGACAGCTATTTCTAAAGTTTGCATGTTTGCACCATCCTGTCCGCAGCATCCTGCAATGAATCTAATGTTATATTCATGAGCTGAATGCATTTTTCAGTTGTCCCTTATTGCCCCACAAGGTGTCCTCAATTGCCTCAGCTAGTATCCTCACTTGCCAAGGTTACAATCCTCAATTACACCGACTTAAAAAACATAAAAATCATTGATACTAACTGACCTACCTCCCAAAACAGCGGACTGAGCACTGCAAAAAATGTATTTAAGATGCTGTAAAACTTTCATTTTGATAGACATTTTAGTTTGATCTGTACAACTCTTAGCATTATTGTCTGAAAATGTATGTGAAAAGAGATGCTAACAAAAATTAGCATATGTCAATTAAAAACATGCCACAATTAAGTATAGATTATTACGACTTCTTTCAAACATGTGTTTTTCCCCTGGTACACATTTATAGGTGTTTCTGTCAATAGATACAGCTTTTATAGTGATGTACTCAACTGCCCCTTGGTGTCCTCAATTACCCCGCTTGTCCTCAAATACCCCATTCT
Source organism: Gammarus roeselii (assembly GCA_016164225.1). Lineage (NCBI taxonomy): Eukaryota > Metazoa > Arthropoda > Malacostraca > Amphipoda > Gammaridae > Gammarus > Gammarus roeselii. Next base: position 1,641 of record SDVV010042963.1, read on the forward strand.
ACAAAAACAGTGCTGTTCTTCGGACTGGCACGACTGGGGATCTTACCCGTTTGTCATGGTCGTCTTGGGAGCAGTATGAGCATCTTTGCTTACCATTACAGTTTCCTCTCGTGTGTCCGTATTTCTGCTCCGTTGGAAGTGAGGAAAACCCTTAAAGTTCATTTTTTGAAGGGAGGGGTAGTCAGGTGTGTCCGCCTAGTTAAAAACACGTTGCGCTTTGTTTATTTATCTGGCGCACCCGCTCTTGTTTATTGCGGATTGGAGTGATAAGGTCTTCGTTACGTATTTTAAGGACTACGGAGGGTATATATATTTTTATCGAATGGATGATTGGCGTAGGTTTTGTAATAATTGTATGCACAGGTTGGGTTTATGTATTGAATTGTAACTAGTGTTAAGTTTGATCAGTCATTTATAGACTGTAATGTTTGGAATTATTACTAGGCCTCGCTGTCGATATAGGATGTGCTGCTCCTCTTCTTAGCCTACCATAGGAAAGAATGATTATCATCTATTAGTAGTATTTATAGCTGCGAAACGCAAATTAGCGAAGGATTATAGATAGGCGATAATAGAGTTACTTTTGGTGGGCGGGGTAGGACGCGATGCATGCACCTTGACTCACCGAGCATACGGGGGTGCGCGCAGAAACGGGGGGCGGGCGGAGGGTACCGGAACTGGTTTGGTGCCCCAACTCAGCTAACGGACTAGGGAGGGGGAGACCGGAAGGGGAAGGGGACGGAAGGGGAACGGAAGAGGGAACAGCGGGATAGAAGCAGGCTTACGGCCTTGATTGGCAAGGTTAATGTTATGAACATTTTAATTTGTACTGTATTTATGATCTTCATTGTACTTATATTTATGTTTTTTCTTCTTTAGATGGTTGTAGTGGAGTTTAATTGGTCACTAACTGTTGCTCGTTATATATATATATATATATATTTATTCGGTTCTGGTAGGATTAGTCTTATTCCAAATTTCTGGTGGGGGCGGGGCGTAGAGATCCCCTAGGCAAAAAGTTGGATGCGCTCCTGGAAGATTATCTGAGTTTGCTCTTACCTGTTCCTTGTCTTGTAAATTTGTTTCCACGTCACGTTTGCTACGTTGTGAGTGTATGTATCGTTATTTATTCATGTATGGATTATATTTCTATATTATTTTCTGTGGACATATACGGGTGTTTTCTTATCTAGTTGTGGTATAATTGACTCAATCGATGCTTGATTGGGTTAGTAGCGGTGGGGGATTGGGATATTTTTATATGTTTTGTTCATTCATCACTATATATTCTTTTATAGGATTAGTATGGTAGGTGTGTTTTATAACTCAATTTCCAACCTTAGTGTGCGATCGACCCCCCTGTATGGTACCAGCCTGAAGGTAGGATTGCAGGCAAGGTTCTGTGTGTCTCATCTATTTATTTCATATTTATATAATATCTATAGAAAATAGTATTATTATTAGTATGATTATTGGCGAGATTGATAGGCTTATGTTTGGATTGCATGTATACTGCAATAGTCGCCATTTGCATATTTACACATTTTGAATACGTTTACGTGTCTTTGCCGGCACCATGTACACACATATAATTTTGAACACGTATACGGTGTCGCTGGCTTTACCTATGTCGGCATATGATATAGTCAGTCTAACTCGACATTTTCTAACCTAACCAAGCAATTGTGTGGTTTTGTAAGAGGTTTCGTGCGTATGCATAATATTCATTCAATGATTTTGTGTTGTATTCATATCGAATTTCTTAATTTCTAAATGGTTGTTACACGTTCATTTTTTCCTTTTCCATACCGCGGGGTAATTTCCAACCACTGGCAAAATTGTTTGCAATGATATCTAGTCTACCTAACCTAACCTAACCAAGAATTACATATTTTTTTTCACGTTTTTATGCTTATGAATGAAGCTCCCTAGGTGACTTCATAGTTGAGCAACGTAGCCCCAATGTGGTGCGAAAACTGCATGTAATCGAATTACTACAGCAGCTAGCTGCATACAGAGACTGGAGTCGGTGGTACGCCGAGTGTAAATTTTTGCGGACGTCGCGTCAGCAAATAACCAAATGATTGTTCACGTAGGTAAATTTTGTTTACATGTGTTAGATGAAGAAATCTCTGAACAAGATACGACTTTGTTCAAACAAATTCTGATAGGTGTTGTAAAATAACATTTATCTCAAAATATGTAACACAAGAATTAAAAAAAGTGGGGGATACTATTTGTATATGGATGAAAAAAATTCAGTAGAGCTTGGGTTACTAATGTCACTACGATACAGTCGTATGTGACAAAATCTCAAGCGAATACAAATGTAAATCTCGAATTGATATGATCCAAGTAGAAGATCATTACGATTGTAATAATGCCGAGGTAATGGACAGTTGATTTTGCCTAGGAACCAACGAAAATTTGCTTCGCATGTAACATTTTCTTGCGGATGAAGATCTGAATGACTTTCAAGTGGAGAATTCTCGAATGAATAAAGTTCAAGAAGACGGAGCATTTCACGTGTGGAATCACACATATGGGACAGTCATGGGGATTTGCATCAAAGAAATAATGGAGTATATATAGATATATGAAAGAAAATATAAATATCGGGAAGACGGATTTAGTTGGATGTATGATCCGCGTTGTTCCGAATTAAAAGAACCAAAAAACAGAATAAACTATTCAAAAATACAAAAAAAACGGCTGGTAGCTAACTGCGAGGAAGCGAGGAAGCCAGCCGCAGCACGTAAATAGACTTGACGCTATATGACGTCGAGACAGATTCCACAGACAACAGCAAATACATGGTGGCAACGGTGACATTGTATACGTCCATAAGTACGAATGGGGCACATGCATACGTTAGAAAAACTTGTAATTCTTATTAAGGTTAGGTTGACAAGACATTATCGCAAACGATAAAGCCAGTGGTAAAACAAATAAACTGGAGGTATAGAAATAAATAGAATACTGGCAAAGATGAAGAGAATCGATATGAATAAGGCGTAAAATCTATGAATATGACGTGAAACTGATCCACATTACTAGCTGGGAAACAAATGAAGTGTAAGATTTTAAATAAAAGAAACCCTAAACCCATAGTATATTGCCTATGATGACGACTATTCATACAATGGCAAACTAAAACAAGTGTTACATTCTATATCAACATCGAATCCTGACCGCAGATATCGATCATTACAGTCTTCCTATGTGTAACATCAACTTGAACAAAATAACAGCAAAACATGATAGGTAGCGAACAACGCTCATACAAAATATCTAACTGAAAAAACTAGGACATGAAACCGAAAGACAACACCAAGCATGTAACAATATAATAAAGTATTCGCACTGAAAATTGAATAGCCTCTGTTCAAATGTTACAGCTGATGCGTACTTTTTTATGGCAAGTTAAAAAACAAGAGCCACATCCTTTATCAACACCGAACACGTAATATTGTAGAAGTATACGGGATTGAAATGACAAGTCCAACTTGAATAAATTGTTACTATACAAAACATACATCATCACAATACATATAATCATCTCAATATCTACGTCAACCGTTCATCCGATGCCCTGCACGAATACAATATATGCATACGCTCACCTTAGAATCAATTTAACCACATCACTAGACCAACTAGGTTCCATATCACACATAAAAAACTTACCAATACCTGAAATAGATATAGAAAACTAATTCATAGAACAAATAGACGGAAATAAACTAAAATAATCAAATGGAAAAAATCATATCCCTCTATTTATAACTAATGACGGATGATCATTTTTTTCAGAGACACAACAAAAATTTGGACCAAAATCAGATATCAACTCTCAAAACTGAAGAGAAATTGAAACACTACAACAAAATGGAGCAAAAAAATAAAATTTGAAGTATTATTTCTGTACTAAAACATTAAAAGACATACAAACCTGATAAAATGAAAACGAAATAAATAATCACTATCCAAGAAATTCTGCCCCGAGAGACGAACCTACATTACCAAACCAGATGCACGGAAACAGACTCCCAAACCCTTCAAATCGTTTAAAAATTCAACGAAAATTATCTAACAACGCGTGAAACAGGTATACATAACTGTCACAACAAATAAAGTGGAGTGATCCTACAACAAACCAACAGTGGAACAACATTTTTCTCCTACTACAGTGAATCAACATTTTTTACTGCTGGCAATGAAACAGGGTTAGCAGAATATATTTTCTCGAAAACCTAGCAATAAATCCAACATTACAACATTAGTCAACCGAAATAATCAGCTATTAAACTCTAGCAGTAAAACAGCACATAGAACCTACTAACCAATTAAATGATGTACAGACATTAAACATGGCGAGTAAATTTATTGCAAAAAAAAACTTCACAAACACTGACATACCCGACCAAGCTTGCATACTCGTACAAACCTTAAACAATACCCAACAAAAAAATCCAAGTTAACGCAAAAATGTAACAAAATCGAGTGAAGTACGCATATAGAAATATCCAATAGTGGATAATATGCAATGCAACATGACGTCAAAACTGATATACAAACCCGAGCTTGTAGATAAAAAAGTGAAGTCATCCTATTGACAATCACAATCCCAAATTTTACAGATGATGAACAATTTGTCCTCTGACATGCTAGGAGCGTAACCACAAAAAAATTGTATAAATGATGTAGATTCATGAGAAATTTGGGAAAGAAAATAAATTACTAATAACATTTGACCAATCGACGTGATTTTCATATGAAAAATTTGCGATATTCAAAGAATAGGCAAAGAAATAGAGCCAACTGGATAGTTTCATAATGTTTAAAGCAAAAATCAACTAATGAATACCATACCTAAGCATGAAAACTTGTTTAATAATATGTAATTATTGGTTAGGTGTGATAGGTTGACTAGATATTAGGGCAAACAATTTATCCAATGGTAAAAAATCAACCAGAGGTATTGATACGGAAAACAAAGTACGTATAACAGCCAAATAGAATACGGGTAAAATTGATGAGGTTCGATATGCATACAGCATAAAATCAATTAATAATTATCATGCATACGCATGAAACCGCAGACAATAACACATAATCATTTTTACAGTAGAAAAGTCGGATTAGATTGACTAGATCTTTATACCGGCATAGGTGCCGTAGCAACATCGTATACGTATACAAAAGAATATGTGTGTACATGGTCCCGATACCGGCACTGGATATGTTTATTGACGAATATATTTGTGAATGACGAATGTTGCAAAAATCGTACAATTCTAACATAAGGATATTAATCTAAATGACGAAACATTTAATCAAACTAATACCGATATCGTGTAAAATGTAAACCTACATATATAACCATATACACAACCAGTCGAAAAACGAAAACCTTTACTAAAAATAGTACAGGTGATGATCATTTTGTCTTATGACAAGCTGAAAACAAGACTAACAAGGTTTATTTGGCTTCTATTTTATATTCGTTGACTTTTATATGGGACTTTTATGGTCGTACACTGATATATAAATCGAAAAATTGCTTATCTATGGCGTGATTCATACTCTGGACTCTGTTGACGGCGGTCTTTGCATCACCAACGTATAGTAAAATGCTAGAGTGGATGCAGTGAATGATCGAATAACTCAGATATTCTAAATATGTTCGAAAATCTTATAACAACAGGTGAAGCGGGAAAAAAATTATAACTGTACAATCTGCAAACGGTTGAGATACGTTTATAAAAGTAAGACAAGTGCATAATAAGCATATGTTCAACGACAAAAAAATAATCTACATGACGTAAAACTCATTTACAATTCCAATCACGTAACAGATGAAGCGGAGTTTCTGAGGAATAGTTGAGGAATAGTTCTTAGTTCAATCTAGTGCCCTTGAGGCCAAGGTGGTGCTACCAGTGCCTGCCTGCAGTGTGTATTGAGGTCATTGCTGAGTCGGTGTTTTTCCCGTTGCTGGGCAGTATTGTGGTTCACTGTGAGTGTTAGTGCCCTGGACACGCATGCCACGGGCCTGGTATAGTTTTTGTATGCATCCTTTGTGATACTATATTCTATTTGCTGGAAGCTTCCAACTCAGTCGGGATCGGTCTAGTCTCAAAATGTTGTATATCTTTCCGTTCGGCATTTCTTTAAAGTGATTTGGACTTGGGTATCACAGCATCCAGTGTTACGTATGAGCGGCTACCGAGTGCAAGAGAGCGTGGATTGGCTGAAAATTGTTGCATACTCTTCGAATTTTTTCATACATTTATGCCCATATAGTTGGTGACGTCAATAACGTATAATATCTTTCCTAAGTGCAATCAATGCTTTAAATGTTTCAAGTGTAATTGTTACAAGCGCAGACCGGATTATTGCTGCGATTTTAGAACTGATCATTTGTACGGGAATTGAGCAAGATATCCGTTGTAGTACTTGTAGATTGGTGAAAAGTAGGAAACGTATTATTAGATGTGACCTACGCAAGTGCTTTTTCCACCTCACGTGCGCGCGTCTAACGGGGGTTCAAGCCGATAGCCTTCCAATCTGGCATTGCGATTCTAGTCGAGGACGGCCAGTGAGAGCGGGTAGGCAGCAGGACCCTGTATTACTGGATGTTGGTAATCACAGTTCAGGATGTCGTCGTAGGATGAAAGTCCTGGCCAAAATTCCCAAAATGGCAATTATAACAGTTGCAGATGCTCTGTAAAAATTGTTATGAGAGACCCTAGGGCAGCAGAGCCCTTCTTATTGTTGTCTCCAGCGTTCCAGTAGTGATCAAGCTGATTCGGAAGGTCGATCTCTAGCCACCAGGGTCAGGCGACAGGTCACAAAATTCATGGAAACTGATACTTTGCCTGAGCTGCCGCGTAGCCCAGAGTAGACTAATAGGAACAGAAGCGAAGAGGACAGAAATTTGCAACTAAAGAAGAGAGTGTCTGCCAAGTTTGCTGTCGGGAACGTAAGAAATGCGGTGCGAAAGCTTGCTTCTTCGTTGGGTTTGGCGCCAAAGAATGAGGCAACGACAAACTCCCCACAATTTCAGCACCCAACGCCTCTGGAGAACTTATTTTTGCCATCTCCCCGGATGATGACTATGCGGGCCTCACAGTTGCCATTCAGGACGATGCATTCATTTCCACCCGGCTATGCGGGAGGCCTGGATGGGCTGCGTACCGTTCGTCTCAGGACTTTGCAGGGACGAGAGTCGGGGGAAGAGGAGGCCAGCCTGTTGTCGAGGCTGACAGAATTCACCAATACTGTGCTGAGAGGCGAGGTGGCCAATTTCATGATAACCACCTTCTTCGGAGCTTCTATAAGCGCTTTGATGAAGAAGGACGGTGGCATCCACCCGATATCTGATGGGAATGCCTGGAGAAGGCTCGCTACCAAATTAAGAGTCAAACCACTGTCTGTGAATCACGGTCATGAGCTTCGCATCATACAGTTAGGGTTCTCAACCAAGGGAGGGTGTGAGGAAGCTGCCCATGCAGCCAGGGCGTACTTAACGAAATATAATCACAGGAGAGTTGTTCTCAAAATTGACATGAAAACGCTTAGAATTGTATCAGAAGATACACTTCTAAGAGAGCGGCTCGGAACTGCGCTCCAGGCGCTTTCAGACTGTTTTGGCAAGCTTATTCGTCACCAACATCATTATAACATGGTGAAGACGTGTTGCAGTCATCCATTTATATTCAGCAAGGTGACCAATTTGGAAAGGCACTGTGCCCTCAGAGGGTTGACGAGGTTGCCCGTGCGATTGAGTCGGAGTTCAATGTCTGATACCTCGATGATGCCACCCTTAGAGACTCACCAGAGAAGGTATCGCATGACGTGCTGCGTTTGATTGATCAGTTGCAAGCGATTGGGTTGGGGGTTACCGATAGAAAGTGCGAATTAACAATCTTGAACCACTCACCTCAGGAGTTGGACCATACAGAGAGATGCTTTAGGTTGGTGCTAGCAGATATCAGAGTGGTTCCGATTAGCTAGTGTACTCAGCTGGGAACACCACTTTCAAAAGAGGGGTACCCTATGCTTTGAGAAGCAAGCAAGATGGCTTAGAACGAATGATCACGCGATTGGAGCAGATTAAAAGTCACCAAGCATGTGCAAGTGCAATATGTGCTCGTCGCCCGCCTATGAACATGGTGAGTGTCTGAACATTTTCGATTTGGTGTTGAGGGATACCGTCACTAGGGTGACCAATGTCCCTCTTGATGACAGATCTTGGAACCAAGCCACTTTGCCAGTTAGTCGTGAAGGCCTCGGGTTCAGAAGAGCAGGAGATGTTGCCCTTCCAGTTTTCATCTAGTCGATGCATTCTGTGAATGACTAAGTTGAAGCCGTTCTTTCCGATGTGAACATCGTGACTGACACAGAGGCGCTGCAGGGTGCCGTGGGGATGGGGAGGGAGAGAGGTGGTGATTCCATTAACTTGGAGGGACAGGACAAGAGTAAGCAGAAAGTATGAGACTTGCCTTTCGTAGAGGTTACACTGAACGGTTTTCTCGCTGTTGCAGATCAGACTGGCGAGAGAATGCCTCCTCGCTGCCTCCAGCAGAGAGAGGGGGTCTCTGGATGCATGTAGTCCCTGTGCCATCATTGAGGACTCAATTAGATCATGAG
>SDVV010042964.1:0-10292 GCA_016164225.1 Gammarus roeselii
AAAAAAAAAAAAAAAAAAAATCCACTTCTGAAATATAGATGACATTTATACTTCAGATATATGCTTCGGATATGTGCTTCAGTCAATTTTACCGCTGATATATGCTTCAGATATGTACTTCAGTCAGCAAAACAGCTGATATATACTTCAAAATTATACTTCAATAAACGTTACAGCAGTTGTATAACCACTTCAGTAATCTGAACCACTGATCTATCAGCACTCCTGCAAGCAGAAACACAGATCTGTCAGCACTCCTGTAAGCAGGAAAACAGATCTGTCAGCACTCCTGTGAGCAGGAAAACAGATCTGTCAGCATTCCTGTAGGCAGGAACACAGATCTGTCAGCACTCCTGTAAGCAGGAAAATAGATCTGTCAGCACTCCTGTAAGCAGAAACACAGATCTGTCAGCACTCCTGTAAGCAGGAAAACAGATCTGTCAGCACTCCTGTAAGCAGGAAAACAGATCTGTCAGCATTCCTGTAAGCAGGAACACAGATCTGTCAGCACTCCTGTAAGCAGGAACACAGATCTGTCAGCACTCCTGTAAGCAGGAAAACAGATCTATCAACACTCCTGTTAGCAGTACCACAAATCCATCAGTCATGCTGTTAGCAGTACCAAATATCTATTAACACTCTTTTGAGCTGTACCACAGAACTATTTGCCCTCTTGGAGAAGTACCACAGATATGTCACCACGTATGTGAGCATAACGTAAGTCTCTCAGCTCTCCTGCATGCAGTACAATAGAACTGTAGCATAGAACATGTAAGCTGTAACACTGATTCATCAGCACTTCGGTCATCTGTACCACAGATTCATCAGCTCTCCTGCATGCAGTACAATAGAACTGTACAATAGAACAAGTGAGCTGTAGCACTGATTCATCAGCTCTCCTGCATGCAGTACAATAGAGCTGTACAATAGAACAAGTGAGCTGTACCACAGATTCATCAGCACTCCAGAAAGCCCAAGTGCTCTCAATACACAGAGCAGGGAGTATATGCCAAATGGCGCCCGAAGCCTCCATAACACAATATTATATCCCACTAAAAGGTTTCAGCATAACTGCAATATTACTTTAATAGCCTGGCTGACGTGTTCCCAAGCGTTGTTATATCAGCGGAAATGGAATAAGGCGGCTGGCGTATTACGGAGCAGACAGTTGCGGTCAGTATGGTTTGCTTACCACTAAGAGCCCATCATCCGGAGAGTATCGTGGCTCCACCAATGGAGGATAAAGCTTGAGGCCACAGAGGGAAGTTAACGGTGAGGCACGAACCGTAGTTTTCTCTACCATAGATTGTAGCCAAACCAAATCAAAATCTCGGATGGATTAGTAGCTGTTATTTTCCTCATCGGGAATGCAAACCTCTGCTTTCATCAAGCGTAGTGAAAGTGTGCTGTTAAGCTAAGGACTGGATTGATTGATAGTGGGTTAAGAAGGAGTCAATTGTTTCCATACCAAGGAATGTCTGCAATCACAGCCTACAGTAAAGCCGTGGCTGGACACAAGCCGTTGTTCCCACGGATCCCACGAAGACGCTCTCCTCCCCTCACCAGTGAGTGCACTGATGGAGCGCTCAGCAGACCCATACCAAGACTGATGGCCCACAATATTACTCTATTGACGTGTCCTTATTGGGGACTCCCCAAGAAGGATCCTAATTCCTGGCTTTATTATCTACCAGAAAGCAGCTGTTGGGCTTCTTCTAGAAATATCTAAAATAAGAGCATAAGGTCACGCTCTTGTGAGGCCCTTTTATGCACACCAACCCGCTCTTGCGAGGTGCATTTATTGACACCACCGCGCTCTTGTGATTTGATTTGATTTGATTTGAGCCTCATTTGCACCAGAGCCCCAACGCGAGTCATAGTAGGCTCCTCCGTAGGGCACAAATATTATCGAATCTGGTAAGTTCGTACACCCTCGTGTGCTAAAAGATTGATGTTGTCAGGGTTAAATCAAATGCAGGTTAAGATAGTGGATTATACGCATACTGGTGTGAATAGGAACAAAAGAGTTAACGTGTGTCTACAGAAACGTATTGATATCTCTGTGCGTTTTCGGGTGGATATCACCTCGCGTGCACAGATGCTTGTGGTTTAGACAATTTCGTATAGTCCGGTATGTATTCCGAAAGCGATAAGCTTTTTCCGGTGGGTTAGGTCAGTGAGTAGGCTTTGCAGGTTGCACAGGGGATTCAAGAAGGCTATTCGGGCTGCTGCGAGTGCGTTGCAATCCATTAGTTAGTGTTTCACGCTGATAGCCACTTGGTGGCAGCAGGGCATGGTGGTGCCTCTGGTCCCATGTTCACATCCATTAGGTGGCCGCCCTTGTGAGGTCCTTATATGCGCTCCACGCCGCTCTTGTGAGGTCCTTTTATGTCCCACCCCGCTCTTGTGAGGTCCTTTTATGCACCCTACCCCGCTTTTGTGAGGTATGAGAGGTGTTTCAGTCGATGTACTGTCTTGTTCCAGCTCTTTTCGGTGTGTGGGCGCAATCAATGAAGAATAGTAATGCAGGAACAATACCTTTATTAAAAAACATCAAGGACATTGTAGTCATAACGCCAAGTTACCGTAGTCAATTTTAAATTAGTACGCTAGACATTAAATCAGGAAGCACAGTGGAAAGTAAAATTCCCCATGTACTATTGGTTACAAGGATAGAGACTTTATTTTTAATGTCATGTTTTGTTTACGTCGTCCCTGCACCGAGATTTTATGTTTTATAGTATGGATTTGCACATTCGCATTTTCTCCAGATATTCGGCTGTAAACATACAAGCCTAAAAACTTACCTAACTACATACAATTTGGCTTCAATTCAAAATAAGGTCTCTATCTTTGTAACCAATAGTACAACATATTATCTTCCTTCGTGAGTGTTCAGTATCTCTCTCCACCGTCCCAACACCAGCGACAGTCCGAGCACTTCGCTAGTGAAAATTGCAGTGATTGCTTTAAAGGGATGAAGCAGTTTCTTCGGTCATGAGGCTGTGTACCGCTCTACGGAATAATACTTTAATGACTGCTCCGCGAAAACCTTGCGCGCGGGTATCGAACTTGGGACCAGCATCAGACGAAGAAAGGGACAATAATCGTTCACTGTCAACTCATCATCCGGGTGATATGCAGAAACAATGTAGGCGAGGTACTGAAAATCGTTTCAATCACGAAATATGTCATGAATTATCTAGCTTCACATCGGACGAGAAGGTACACTTGGAGCCGGCTTGTCTGATTAACAACAGCCACTGTTTGAAGTGGAATACACTATATCATGGAGGTTGAGCAAAGTTTCTAAAGGTATCTAGAAGCATTGGGAAGACCGAGACTGCTGGTGCCAGTAACGACGTATCATCTTAGCTATGATTGCTGACACAACAATTGTCATCATAACAGTCTTAAGATGTGGCAGCTGGAAGGTGAGTGGATATAGGGTCAATGTGTCTACTGAAAGGTGAGTGAATAGAGGGTGAATGTGGCAGCTGAGAGGTGAGTTGATAGAGGGTCAGCGAGGTAGCTGGAAGGTGAGGCGAAAGAGGGTCAATAAGGCAACTGGGAGGTGAGTGGGTAGAGGGTCAGTGAGGCAGCTGGGAAGTGGGTTGGTAGAGGGTCAATGAGGCAGCTGGAAGGTTAGTATATAGAGGGTCAATGAGGCAGCTGGAAGGAGAGTGGATAGAGGGTCAATGAGGAAGCTGGCAGGTAAGTGGATAAAGGGCCAATGAGGCAGCTGGAAGGTGAGTGGCTCAAGGGTCAATGAGGCAGCTGAAAGATGAGTGGATAGAGAGTCAATGAGGCAGCTGGAAGGTAAAATGATAGAGGGTCAATAAGGCAGCTGGAAGGTGCGTGAGTCACCGAGATGGGGAGTTGATAGAGGGTCAATAATGCAGCTCAAAGGAAAGTGAATAGAGGGTCAATGAGTCAGCTGGAAGGTGAGTGGATAGAGGGTCAATGAGGCAGCTGAAAGGTGAGTTGATAGAGGGTCAATGAGCCAGCTGGAAGGTGAGTGGATAAAGGGTCAATGAGGCAGCTGGATGGTGAGGAAATAGAAGGTCAACAAGGCAGCTGGAAGACGAGTGCATAGAGGGTCAATAAGGCAGTTGGAAGGTGAGTGGATAGAGGGTCAATGAGGCATTTGGAAGGTGAGTGGATAGAGGGTCAAGGAGCCAGCTGGAAGGTGAGTGGATAGAGGGTCAATGAGGCAGCTGGAGGGAGAGTGGATACAAGTTCAATAAGGCAGCTGAAAGGTGAGTGGATAGAAGGTCAATGAGGCAATTGGAAGGTGAGTGGATAGAAAGTTAATGAGGCAGCTGGTAGGTTAGTGGATGGAGAGTCAATATTGCAGCTGAAAGGTGAGGGAATAGAGGGTCAATGAGCCAACTGGAAGGTGAGTGGATAGAGGGTCAATGAGGCAGCTGGAAGGTGAGTGGATAGAGGGTCAATGAGGCAGCTGGAAAGAGAGTGGGTAGTGGGTCAATGAGGCAGCTGAAAGGCGAGTTGATCTAGGGTCAATGAGCCAGCTGGAAGGTGAGTGGACTGACTATCAACGAGGCAACAAGAAGGTAAGTTGATAGAGGGTCAATAAGGCAGCTGGTAGGTAAGGGAATAGAAGGTCAATGAGGCAGCCGGAAGGTGAGTGGATAGAAGTTTAATGAGCGAGCTGGAAGGTCAGTTGATAGAGGGTCACCGAGGCAGCTATAAGGTTAGGCGAAAAATGGTGAACAAGGCAACTGGAAGGGGAGTGGGTAGAGGGTCAATGAGGCAGCTGGAAGGTGGGTTGTTAGAGGGTCAATGAGCCAGTTGGAAGGTGAGTGGATAGAGGGTCAAAGAGGCAGCTGGAAGGAGAGTGGATAGAGGGTCAATGAGGCAGCTGAAAGGCGATTTGATCTAGGGTGAATGAGCCAGCTGGAAGGTGAGTGGATTGACTATCAACGAAGCAACAAGAAGGTAAGTTGATAGAGGGTCAATAAGGCAGCTGGTAGGTAAGGGAATAGTAGGTCAATAAGACAGTTGGAAGGTGAGTTGATAAAGGGTCAATATTGCAGCTGAAAGGTGAGTGAATAGAGGGTCAATGAGCCAGCTGGAAGTTGAGTGGATAGAGGGTCAATGAGGCAGCTGGAAGGTGAGTTGATTGAGGGTCAATAAGGCAGCTGAAATGTGAGTGGATAGAGGGTCAACGAGGCAGCTGGAAGGAGGGTGGATAGAGGGTCAATGAGGCAGCTGTAAGTAAGTTGATAGAGGGTCACTAAGGCAGCTGGAAGGTGAGTGAATAGCGGGGCAATGAGCCAGCTGGAAGGTGGGTGAATAGGGGGTCAATGAGCCAGCTGGAAGGTGAGTGGATTGAGGGTCAATGAGGCAGCTGGAAGGAGGGTGGATAGAGGGTCAATGAGGCAGCTGGAAGGTAAGTTGATAGAGGGTCAATGAGCCAGCTGGAAGATGAGTTGATAGAGGGTCAATGAGGCAGCTGGAAGGTGAGTGAAATGAAAGTCAATGAGACGTGGACTGCGTCTAGGTCTCGACCAACTCCTTAGCACCGTTCTCACTGAGACCTGGACTGCGTCTAGGTCTCTCGACCAACTCATTAGCACCGTTCTCAGTGAGACGTGGACTGCGTCTAGGTCTCGACCAACTCATTAGCACAGATCTCACTGAGACGTGGACTGCGTCTAGTTTTCGACCAACTCATTAGCAACGTTCTCACTGAGACGTGGACTGCGTCTAGGTCTTGACCAACTCATTAGCACCGTTATCACTGAGACGTGGACTACGTCTTGGTCTCGACCAACTCATTAGCACCGTTCTCACTAAGACGTGGACTGCCTCTTGGTCTCGACCAACTCATTAGCACCGTTCTTATTGTGACGTGGACTGCGTCTAGGTCTCGACCAACTCATTAGCACCGTTCTTACTGCGACGTGGACTGCGTCTAGGTCTCGACCAACTCATTAGCACCGTTCTTACTGTGACGTGGACTTCGTCTAGGTCTCTCGGTCAACTCATAAGCACCGTCCTCATTGCACGAGCGAATAATAATTATGCCGGTTGGACAACACTACAGTACAACAATTGTCACATAAATAAATTAATAAACCTTCTTTGGAGGAGACATGATCTCCTTATGTCTGTTTGTTAACACAAAAATCCACATTTTAATTTTCAGATTAATAGTTACATCAATAACACATAAATGTAACTAAGATATATAATATTCGTTTGTTCAACAAGAAGCAACAGCAACAATCCCTAACCTGATATGACAGTCATGCAGCGTGGGACTGTCCTGGCCTTATATGACAGTCCTGCAGCATGGGACTGTCCTGGCCTTATATGACAGTCCTACAACGTGGGACTGTCCTGGCCTTATATGACAGTCCTGCAGCATGGGACTGTCCTGGCCTTTTATGACAGTCCTGCAGCGTGGGACTGTTCTGGCCTTATATGACAGTCCTGCAGCATGGGACTGTCCTGGCCTTATATGAGTCATGCAGCGTGGTACTGTCCTGGTCACAGCTCTGCTCAAACGAGCCATTGAGCCATAGCCAGCCTGGCATGAACAAGCTCTACTGCATACATTGTTGCGTGTTACACATTATTAAGCCTTTGAAACATCGCTCATCTTGCTCAACTTCAATGGTGTTCGGTCGGGCTGGGCACGGTGATGCAGTTTGCTAACGCTTGACCGCTTTGTGACCAAGAAGGAACCTGTCCTGCTGGAGTGGTGGTGTTTGCAGGAGCCTGTTCTGATGGAACGGGGAAAACAGCAGGAGCCTGTTCTGATGGAATGGTGAAGTTTGAAGGAGCCTGTACTGCTGTAGCTGTGAGGATAGGAGGAGCCTCTACTGCTGGGGCGGTGAATATAAGAGGAACCTGCAAGGTTATAGCGGTTAAGGAAGGAGAAGCCTGTACTACTGTAACGGTGAAGTTAGGACAAGCCTGCACAGCTGGAGCGGCGAAGTTATTAGGAGCCTGTACTGCTGGAGGGGTGAAGGTATTGAGGGCCTGTACTGCTGGAGCGGTTAAATTATTAAGAGCCTGTACTGTTAGAGCGGTGAAGGTATTAGGGGCCTATACTGCTGGAGCGGTTAAATTATTAGGAGCCTGTACTGTTAGAGCGGTGAAGGTATTGGGGGCCTGTACTGCTGGAGCGGTTAAATTATTAGGAGCCTGTACTGTTAGAGCGGTGAAGGTATTAGGAGCCTGTACTGCTGGAGCGGTTAAATTATTAGGAGCCTATTCTGCTGTAGGAGTGAAGTCAGGGGGAGCCTGTACTGCTGGAGAGGTAAAGTTTATAGAAGCCTGTACTGATGGAGCGGTGAAGTTAATGGATAAATGTACTCCTGGAGGGCTGAATTTAGGAGGATGCTTAACTGTTGAGAGGAATCTGTACTGCTGGAGTGAATTTAGGAGGATACTTAACTGTTGAGAGGAATCTGTACTGCTGGAGTGAATTTGGGAGGTTCCTGCACTGATGGAATTTTGAAGTTAGGAGGAGCCTGTGTTACTTGAGAGATGAATCTAGGGAGTCGAAGTACCTTTTGACTGGTACTCCTCTTCCTTCTTCCGTCGTCCCTCTGATCTGTCCTCGCTCGTGCTGCCTTTCGCCTCTCCAGCGCTGCGTCGCTTCTTTGTATTGCAAGCGTTTCGCAGCAGTGCGACCTTCACCCCTTCCTTTTCCTTCACTAGTGGTGCCTCTAGCATACCCAGTACTGTTGTCGCCTCCTCACTAGTGGTGCCTCTAGCATAACCAGTACTGTTGTCGCCTCCTCACTAGTGGTGCCTCTAGCATACCCAGTACTGTCGTCGCCTCCTCACTAGTGGTGCCTCAAGCATACCCAGTACTGTTGTCGCTTCCTCACTAGTGGTGCCTCTAGCATACCCAGTACTGTTGTCGCCTCCTCACTAGTGGTGCCTCTAGCATACCCAGTACTGTTGTTGCCTCCTCACTGGTGGTGCCTCTAGCATACCCAGTACTGTTGACGCCTCCTCACTAGTGGTGCCTCCAGCATACCCAGTACTGTTGTTGCCTCCATTTGCATACGCAGTACTGTTGTCGCCTCCTCACTAGTGGTGCCTCTAGCATACCCAGTACTGTCGTCGTCTCCTCACTTGTGGTGCCTCCAGCATACCCAGTACTGTTGTCGCCTCCTCATTAGTGGTGCCTCTAGCATACCCAGTACTGTTGTTGCCTCCTCACTAGTGGTGCCTCTAGCATACCTGTTGTTATGTCGTACCTGTTGTTGCCTCCATTTGCATACGCAGTACTGTTGTCGCCTCCTCACTAGTGGTGCCTCTAGCATACCCAGTACTGTCGTCATCTCCTCACTAGTGGTGCCTCCAGCATACCCAGTACTGTTGTTGCCTCCTCACTAGTGGTGCCTCTAGCATCATACCCAGTACTGTTGTTGCTTCCTCACTAGTGGTGCCTCCAGCATACCCAGTACTGTTGTTGCCTCCTCACTAGTGGTGCCTCTAGCATACCCAGTACTGTTGTTGCCTCCACCCATAGCCCCAGACATCCTTCCTTCCCGTTTCCCTTCCACCCCCAACACTGCTCACGGCGGATATTGAAACCTTCCCACCTCCCAAATATGAATATTAAATAGCTCCCTAAAAAGAGCACTTCCCCTCCTAATGAAAGGAATGGACTGCCTGATCCGGTGCCTGATCCGGGTTGTTATTTAGATGGCAGCTACATTGGCCGGAGCACTTGCCCTCTTTGAGTCGTGCTGACCGCAGCTCTGACCCTGTTAGCGTCGTGTTGGCCTCAGCTCTGGCCCTGATAGCGTCGTGTTGGCCGCATATATGCCCTGTTAGAGTCGTGTGAGCCATAGGCATTGCCCTGTCAGAGTCGTGTTGGCCGCAGCTATTGCTATGTTAGAGTCGTGTTAGTCGCAGGCATTACCCTGTCAGGGTCGTGTTGGCCGCAGCTATTGCCCTGTTAGAGTTGTGTTGGCCGCAGTTATTGCCCTGTTAGAGTCGTGTTGACTGAAACTTCTGCTCTGTTAGCATCGTGTTGGCCGCAGCTATTACCCTGTTAGAGTCGTGTTGGCCTCAGCTATTGCCCTGTTATCAAAGCTCCGTCCATGTTAGTCGGCAATGCCGGCCAACAGTGGACACAGACGCCGGCAGAGACACGAGCAATGGTAGGTTACGTTGGTTGCGTCCTAACCGCCGGCATGACCGCCGGACAGCAACACAGAGCACTCAGCCCAGCGCTCCATCTCTCGTCGGATGCGGAACTTGTGTTTTCCTTGCTATCCTGACTATCGAGGTTATCCAGCGAAGAAATTGATTGGCGATGAATGTCGCCTTCGTTCAGGAAGGATAGTTCTACAAAACACTACAATCTCGAGTGGTACACGTCATCCTTTGTGTATACAATTATTGTAAATTAAGATAGACATACCGTCTGTGTATGAATAAACTTTTTATTATCATTATGCTAATTTTTTTTATGTAGATTTCTACGCATACCCGTCACTTTTCGTTTGTATTGTATTTCTTCAAGAAATAGTCGTATGGGATTTAACCATACGACTGCAAGATTGGGGGGATCCACCTATTTGGGAACAGCTTGAATTTTGATGTGTGCCGTCGCAAAGCAAATACGTGGCATCAAGTGTCATCGAAAAATACTTGCAGAACTAAATTATGGCTTCTGGAAGATAAACCAGACGTATCGGTAATAGATATCCTTTCCCATACGATCCAGAGCTTCGACTTCTTCGTAACTGGATCATTTCTTGTCTGTTACCTACTCTGAGTCTGGGTCGATGGAACGCAGGGCGTTCGACTGAGTGATTAGTTAGTTATGAACGACTTGTTTGCATTCAATGGAGCGCCTGAGGAGCAGAATCGCATAACTGCTTTTGGGTTTTTGTAGAAATAACATAAACATCTGATGTTGTTATGCAACTTTGCTTCTCAGTCCTTCAATGGATGCCAGATTCCGCCACATCTTTAACTACTTAACACTTTCGAATGATCATCAACTTAGAGTGAACGAGAGTAACTGCTAGCCTGTATTTCATCAACATACAGGGAGCGAGAGTAACTGCTAGCCTGTATTTCATCAACATACAGGGAGCGAGAGTAACTGCTAGCCTGTATTTCATCCTCATGCAGGGAGCGAGAGTAACTGCTAGCCTGTATTTCATCAACATACAGGGAACGAGAGTAACTGCTAGCCTGTATTTCATCAACATACAGGGACCGAGAGTAACTGCTAGCCTGTATTTCATCAGCATACAGGGAAGGAGAGTAACTGCTAGCCTGTATTT
>SDVV010042965.1:0-10291 GCA_016164225.1 Gammarus roeselii
TATATATTGAGCAACAGTTAGTGACAGAGTGCACGCTATAAATTGATCTAAAGGATAATAGCATATATAAATAGTATAAAAAGAACACAGATAACCCTTCAAACCACGAATGAATCCCAAATTCACACACTTGCCCCCCGAATGAATAATTATACCCTATCTATAATGAAATACCTAAACGAGGCTGAACGTAGACATGTATCATTACCTTGACAGGGATTATGGCCGCCGTGCGCGATAACGAGATAGCATCTAACCCTGAGATAGTGATGGATAGAGGTGTGCCGCTACGCCAGTGACCCAGTGGTTTAATTTCCGATTGAATGCTACTAAACTCGCGTGAATGACGAAACCACATCCACATCTTCAGGTTTTATTCTCTAAATGTTCCTAATATGTAAATATTCCTAATATGTAAATGTTCCTATGAAACCAAGATTCTATAAAACTATGTTTTAAATAAATTTAAACTTTAACATGTATGTTTCCCTGTCCGTAAGTCATACGGATTGAAAATAAGTGAACGTATACCCTTACAGCCACTCCATATATGATGAAAATAGATTGATGTTAATATTTGCTAATATGTAAATGTTCCTATGTAACAATGTAATAAACAAATAAATATAAGCTTGAACATGTACTTTTCCTTCTCCACAGTCATACGGATTAAAAATACGTGAACGTAAAATGCCAGCGCATTCGATTTGTATCATAACCAACGATGTATCCTGACGTAGCTGTGAAAATATATACATACATGCAATGGTAAATAATATAGCTTTTGCTCCATAGTAGCAAAGATCCTACATGATACTGCAGTCACTTATAAAAAACCTGTTGTCAAACCTAAGTATGTTAACGATCCAGCAATGAAAGTAATGCCAGGCTAACATTTCTTGCGGATATACCAAAGCAATAAACTCTGACGTTAATTCATACAATAATACTCACCCTTTACAATACCTATTTACAAATACCATCACAATGCTGTAAGTGTCATTAAAAAATCCTAAATAAGTCATAGGACGTGCAAAGACTAGCAATAAAGTACCCATTGAAATAACAGCGCTGCCTGCGTCACTAAATATTAGGATTTATAAATAAATATATAGGTACACAATTAATAAACAATCAACTCCTACACGTAATCATAAACAATCAACAACAAACACCAGGGCGTTCTCGGAACGCTATCTCCAGTGCGTCTTCGGCCCCCCTATCTCCAGGGTGTTTCGGCCCCCCTTTTTACTACTCTTTTCCCGACGCTGGCCTGTATCGTGGGCAATGCGGTCTTGAAAGATGGGGGCCAGGCAGGTTGTGGAAAGCGGCTAGCAGTAATTTCTGGAGACAAAAAATGGGAAAATCACAACATGTACTTACTATTGATGTAGAACTTGTAGAATGCCTTAAATACTAAACTCGGCTAAACAAAACGATCAACGACACTGATCGAGCAAAAACTAACTCAGTAAATAAACGACCAACGGCACTGGTCGAGCAAAAACTGAGAGTGCAGGGTGCACTTGAACGTGGGAGAATTCCTTTGAGTACAACTTGTTGCTGCCTCTGATGGAGGCTGAGTGAGGCTTGGTCGAAGGTATGGCCTGAGCCTTTGGCCGTGCCGACACGTGACTGGCTACAGCCAAACCGGGTAGACTGCTGATGTAGCTGTGTCAATTATTCGCTATTTCTAATACAAAACTTGTCTCCCTACTTTTTAAACTGTCTAGCTGTTGCTGTTTTCAACTAAGACTAATAATGGGCGAAAACTATTTCTATAATTGGTACGTAATTCTTAATTTAAAGACTATCCTTTAATCCTGAACTTAGCATTTCAAGATCCCTGTGCCGCTTCTCAGATGCTGGTTGGCTCGCGTCCACTCCTTGTTGCCGCTCTTGGCCCTGATTGACTGGCGCCTAAAATCCTCATTCCTGAATGGTTCCTTGCAGTATACGCCGGGAACTTTGAGCTGGAGTCCCGCACTGCTTGATGGCAAGTTGACGTGTGGAGGGATTTCCGCTGCCAGAGGGAAAACTGCATCACGACACATTTCCAATGGGAGTTAATAAAATTGTCTAAAATCTAATACCTAAATCTTAGAAGAAAATACATTATTTACAGGAAGTCAATTGTACGATAGTTGATGTGAGGGAGAGCAATGCAGAACTCGACTTCACGAGCCCTTACACTGCCCCCTCCTTAGTGAGATCATCCCCTTTTCGGCTGTCAGCGATGTCGTTCCGGGGATCTGATGTGTCGTCCACTCCTGGTGGTGACACATGTTCTGGGGGTTGTTTGTCGCGCTATTGGCGTGCTGCGCTGGTGACTGTGTCTGCAAGCGCTAACTGTTCACTGAAGCGCACTCTATAAAACGTCACATGTGTGCACGTGGGGAATTGATTTGGTGTTGAAGTTACACCCGAGCTGTCTTCTGCGGTCTCGGGCAACATTGTCGCTGCCCTTAGTCTGTCTACAAAGACAGTTTCCGATTTTATTTTGCGGATTAACTTGAATACTTTTGCGCCTAGTTTTGCTATGCGGAATGGACCTTCATAAGGTCTGGTGAATGGCCGCTGTACCGAGTCAAACCTAATATATGCATGCGTGGATTTTGCCCCTGATTTGGGTCCATTTTGGAGGGTGAATTTTAAGCCTGTCATGGCGTTGCGTAATTTTGTCGCGTAATTGTTAGGTGGCGATTCGGTGTGGTTCGAGGGGTCGATGAGGTCCCCTGGTACACGTAGTGTGCTGTCTTACAGCATTTCAGCGACAGAGCAGTCGAGCTGTGTCTTCGGCGCTGTGTGCAGGCCTAACAGAACCAATTGGAGGTTTGTGTGACAATTTTGCGGATTTTGTTGCCACTTGAAGCTTGATTTGAGGGTTCTGTGAAATATTTCGATGATTTCGTTTGCTTGGGGATGGTACGACGTTCATCGGATTTTTTGGATTCCGAGTAGCTTACATAAAGAAGTTGTCAATTTCCTTTCGAAATTTGCCCCTCTGTCAGTCGTCAATGTTTCTGGTACCCCGTAGCGGGCAACCCAGTTCATTAGGAACGCTTTGGCTACGGTTTCTGCAGTCGTGTCCACTATCGGAATTGCTTCGGGTCATCTGCTGTATCTATCGATTATGTTCAGGATGATGCAAAAACTATTGCTTTATGGAAGCGGACCGACGATGTCCATATGGACCGCTTTGAAACGATCTGAGACTGCTGCAAAAAAAATGAAGAAAAGCCTTATTGTGGCGAGTAATTTTCGAGGATTAGCAATGTTAACACGTTTGAGCGAAATTCCGAATGTCCACAGTCATTTTAGGCCAGAACGCTTTGGCCTTGATCAGTTGGACAGTTCGCCGGACGCCAGGATGGACGAAGTCGGGCTGAGACCTTATATATACCGCTCGCGCGTTAATTAAGGAATGAACGGTCGTGGCTGGGACAGTGAAAATTCGTAGGCGATGCCATTTCTGCAATCTAGTTTACATGAGTATGCTTCGGTTTTTGAAAAGCCTCAAATTGCTCGTCAACTATGGATTTAGTTCCTCATCGTGGAGGTGCGCGTTGTCAAGTTTTTCGAGTGTTATTACTGGGTCCGAGTCAACATTTATCGCATTGATTCTACTGAGCTCATCCGCTACCACGTTATCTCAACCGCAAATGTATCGCACGTCCGAAGTGAAATCAAGAATGTAGGGCAGATGCCTCGCCTCGCGGGGGAAGTGCCTGTCCAAATTTGAAGCTTGAATCGCCTTTGTTATGGGCTGATGTTAGGTGTACAGGCAAAACTGTGTCACTTGAAGCACACATTTAAAGTGCTTTATTGTAAGGTACGCTGCAAGTAGCTCTCAGGAGAACGTTGAGTATTTAATCTCAGTTGCGATGAAACGCTTGCTAAAGAATGCGAGAAGTTCTACCTTCTACCTTTCCATCTACCGCCCACCGAGCGCGTGTACAGTGGGATATACGTAGCATGATTTGTCCAATCCTTACCATGCTCAGTGTAGATAGGCATCGAGAACTTGCATCAAGCCCTCATCATTCCGTAAGTCTCGCGATGCGGGTATTTTCTCGTCATTCAGGGCACTATTATGTCATTCGCGTTGTGTTATGTGTGACCTGCCACTAATGCAAGTGCACACAGTGCGTATATTAACTCACCGTCATAGTTTTCCCTCTGTGTTAGTTATTTTTTCATTCCTTCACGTGTCAGCATCGACTAGCGTATCTCTCTATCATTCCTCGTCTCGCTATAGCCAATTATTTTGTCAGTGCTGTTGTCATTTAACTCTTTAACAATCATTGAATAGATTTTGACACATTTATATATAGCAGGGGATTACACGGGTTTATCATTTATACGGAAACATAACTATTCACTCAGAAAATTCGACGTGAGCAACTTGGTAGAAACATATGCAATGACTTCGACCTCCCTCTCTTGTGTAATCTTGATCCTTGGTATCAGTGCCACTCTGTGGGTTCTTCATCAATGATGAGCCTTTATTTCTCAACTGAAGCTGTCGACTCATCATACCGGTGTAGGATTTATCATCTGGGGGTGGGTTTTTTCTGGTCTCTTGGGGTCCTAGACTAACGCTCTTAGTGCACATTCTAGATAAGCGGCGACCTTTGGGAAAAGTGTATGCAACACTTGCAATCCTATCCTTGTAACCAAAACTTTGTTTTGAATCTTCAGCGAGCTTTTTCTCGACACTAGTTTTTCAATTACTGTTACATGTTTATGACATCGAAGCGTTTCATGGACTTTTCTTGCTATTACCTACATTACCATTCACCACATTCCCGCAGATATCTGAAATAAACCCAACTCCCCTTGCACTCATTTCCAACAATTTTGAAACCAAGTCATGAATACATTTTATTTTATTGTTTAATTTTACACTTCTTATACTTGATACCCTTTCATTACCCCATTTGATAGAATAATTTTCTTCAACTTTAGCAGGTTTTTCTTCGCATGAGTTATTTTAGATATCACTATCACTCTTTCCAATATCACTGTCACTGATATCCATTCCACTTAAAGTATCTCACGTTTTTCCCATGAGTCCTATTTTATACATACAGGATTGGTAGCGTCACTGCATTGACACCATGTAGGCATTTACACATATTTTGTGCAAAATGGTTACCATACACTGCCAGATGCATTAATACCTAGGCAACCCATCCTAACCTAACCTATGGAACAACATCCCTTGCTTTTGTTACAAGATATTCAGTGTGGATCAGCTCCACGGTAGTCATGTTAAAAGAACTAATCATCCTTACCTAACCTAACCTGTTGTATCCTATTTTTTTTCAAACGACTTTTCATTCTTACATATGATTTGTTCAGTGTTTTAGGATTAATACATAACAAATATTCCCACATACCTCTACATTTTGATCAATCCTTTGCAATTTGACGCACACATCCAATTTTGATCGAGTAAATCATCAAAAACCTAACCTAACCTAACCTAACCCAACCTAACCTAACCTAACCTAACCTAACCTAACCTAACCTAACCTAACCTAATTCATGCACGTTTTCAGTCATTGATTTATACAATGCATAACAAATATCTTTACATGACTCATCATTCTGTTCTATTCTTTGCAGTTTTGATACGCACTTCCAATTTTGATCTAGCAAATTTCATCTGTTTCCATACATAATTTCATCATTGTTTGAATGTTATAGCTTTTTTTTCATATGATTCTTGATTTTTGATTTGATACAATTCTAAATCACTTCCACATGATATTCACACTTATCAAAAACCTAACCTAACCTATCTTAAGTACGGTTCAGTCATTGAAATATACATATGAACTCCCCTCCACACGATTCTTTATAAAACTTGAGCCTAATTATTTCTACTTCACGCTCAATCTCGACTCATATATGTTACCAGAGAGGACAGATTACCTAACGTAACCTATCTTATGTACGGTTTTCAGTAATTTATTTATACAATGCATGACAAATATCTCCACTTGACTCTACATTTTGATCTATCCTTTGCAGTTTTGATACGCACTTTCAATTTGATCTATCAAATTTCATCTGTTTTCATATATAATTTCATCATTGTTTGACTGTTATATTTTTTTCGTATGATTCTTGAGTTTTTGAATTTGATACAATTCTAAATCACTTCTACATGTTATTCCCACACATCAAAATTTCAACCTAACCTAACCTGACCTTATGTATGGTACCTAACCTAGCCTTATGTACGATGTTCATTCATTGATATATACATATGAACCTCCTCCACACGATTATTTATACAACTTGCACCTAATTATTTATACTTCGTGGCCAATCTCATGTCATATATGTTATCAGAGAGGACAGATTTTCAATCTTACATGAATTGAATGTTAGAAGTAATTCATATTTGTTTCCATCATCATACAAACAGACACTTCATCTCATACTTGGTCTACCACATTTACTTCATTGTAGTTGATTTACCTTTTCCTTTCCTATAATTTTCCTACTCTTCACGATGACAGTTTCAAATTTCTCCGCATATTACTCGTGGATTTATGTTTATTCAATTTTATTTCTTTATGGCAACGTTTACAGACCCTTATCACCCCATTACTTTCGAACAAACGACGATTCAAGCTATACCCCGTCCTTCCACAACAGAATCACAATCTTGACTGTGTATGATCTGATCGGACTCTGATTTATAACTCACCATTCTGTCACACATATAGAGCATTTACTCCGAGATAGGTTTATGGGGAGCGTTGCACCCCTTGAAACATATTCTTCTACCGACTTCGACAATTCGATGTTACCTCCGACCGACACAATGTATGTAATTCACCGCTTTACCTTTGAGTTTTAAGATATTATAAACAAATGATTTAGGATTTACATATTTGTATTAGTATTTATCAGTATTATTTACAGATCTTGCTGACATCATCAGTGACATCTAACTCGTTTTTTCGATCACAGCAGGGCTCATACAGCCATTTATACCCATCATCACGATGATGGGTATGTCTCATTGTCCACCTAAATACGCATTGAAAATGTGCATCAAAACGTTCTGAGAGCGAATAAAATATTTAAAAACGATGTAAATGTTTCTATGTAAATCAAATAAACATATATATTTATATAATTAACCATGTTTGATTGTCCACCTATAATATGTCTCGAACATGCGTGAACGTATCTGCAACCGACTCTAAAATTGTTCACCTACATATGTATCTTTAATCATAATTAAATACGTATAAATAAATCGTGTTTCATTGTCTGCAGAAAAAAAAATCATCTGAAAAATACGTGAACGTATCTGCAGCTATTTGTTTCTTAACATTGTGTCCTGACAAAACCCTGAAAAATATATACATTTAATGGGGAAAAGCAAGTGTATTTAAGCAAATAATATCGATCATGCAGTAAAATATCATGTATAAACCACGGTCTTCACATATTAAGAGGAAGATGTCAAACCTAGGTATGACATCGATTGAGCAATGATATCCGACGGTATCTACATCGAATACATAACATAATGTATGGGCAATAACCATTGAAAACTAAATAGAATCGTTATAAAAGCTTCTATTTAAATGTATCCTACACTAACAGCTCTCCTAATATGTAGCATCATTTCTTGCATAACTACATCGATAACGCGTATCCTAAATAAATCAAGTTTGAGCAGTAAAAGTTTACATTCAAATGAGTCATTCAATAACAAGCATAGTAATATATATCATTCCCTCCTACCGTGCGAAATAATCCAATACAATTATACATAGCGTTGACAAGACCTAATAACGTACATCTATATAATCCGTCCGTAAGCAAGCGTAACTGTAAGCAACCCGTAACCGTAAGCAACCCGTATTCTCCGAGAGGACCATATATCTCGAGATAAGATCTTTGTGTGACATTTGACGGATAGAGATCATCGAGCTAATTACCACTTGCGGTTGAACTATAGGAGACGCTTCCATTTGCGTTTTGGCCACTCCAAAAGTAATTGACCAGAATAGAACTAAATAGACATACATGTATGAGGTCCAAGCGACTAAGTCGGTCAAACTAAGAAATAACATAGTTCCTAACAATTACGTTGGCCAAATAAAGAAAATTGCGGTTAGAGACACTTAGACGCCTGACTCTCCTCCTCTTTCCTCCTCTCCTATCCTGTCCCCCCCACACCCTCCCGGGAGTTCTCTATGAAGCTACAGTAATTACCTTGACCACAAGAGCAATTGTCTTGACATACATGTACAATGTCCAAGATATACAGCGACTAAGTCGGTCACACTAAGAAATAACACACTTCCTAACCATTACATTGGTCGATTAAAAAATATTGCGTTTCCCGGTACTATATCCAGGAGCGCATCCAACTTTTTGACGAGGGGGGCACTCGTGGGACTCCCAAAAAAAATTGTGTTTTCCCCTAATTATCATTATCAATCAATCGCATTCAATTCATCAACGCATTTTTAATCGTAAGCCCTTATCGGTTATCAACAATCATTCATCATTTCAGCGACTGTGCTTGTGTGCAGCCATCATGCAATTACCGCGTGTTTATACTGTACAGTAATTATTAAACTATCTACATGTAATTTCCATTATTTCCACCCTGCATGCATGCTCTCACGATCTCAAAGGTTGAGTAGTGATAAACACGTTAAAAAAATCCTTCGGAATCAGCCAATAATCATTAAACGAAATGAGTCAGAAAAAAACTCAATTCAAACCGTTTCAATTTAAATTCAAAATAATAAGCACCCTATTTTTTATTAATTACAACCGCATTTTATTATTCAACTCGTGCGTCAACAGGGTAATTTCTAGACCCTAGTTCGTAATTTTATTATTCATCATTTTTCGCCAGTGCATACGACCTATCATCGTTCTCAATCAATTATCATTATCAATCAATCGCATTCAATTCATCAACGCATTTTTAATCGTAAGCCCTTATAGGTTATTAACAATCAATCACCATTTCTACAATCATTACTAGGAACCAACTCCATCCCCACAGTAGGGCCATATAGCAAAACGATCGACCGCTACAGATCTATATCACCTACCTAAAATATAATGCATTTCTTCGTGTATAGTTGGTGACCTAACGAATCGGAAGGGCCTTCTCGCGCGGGGAGATGAATTATCTTAATTTTTTTCTTCATTTTTTCGGGTTGATATGGGTTTTACTAAAAATCTTTAGACTGGGGTTCTTGACACGATACCAAACCTCTTAACAATGATGGGAATTTTGGTTTATTTATGTGTTAACAGATGGACAAACCAGTTTTGTTGAAAAGTTTAGGTTAGCTTCTATGAGCTGTAATAATTCAAGTGTACACTGCACTTGCAATTTCAGGGCGCCTTCGATATGTTTCAAATTAAAATTTGAATTTAATTATTTCGAAAATAAGCACCCTTGGCGTAGCTCCTGAGGGGCCTCTGTGCATAAATTTCTGACTCCAAAAAATGAATTAATTTTGATTTAAGTTATTAAATAATATGAAATAGGGTTGAGTATTGTGGGCACGCACCTATACCAGACAAGGACAAAGACATTACATGAAATAAATCTTTGGTATTGTGTAATTATAAATTCCCAACTTAACTGAGAGAAGATGTGGCGACGCTTTTCCTCACCACAAGCGCCCTACTATAGCTGCCCTACTATACTGTACTGTGTTTTATCTACTACAAATGTCTTACAATCACCTCACTACTGTAATAACTACATCTTATTTATTTATTGCAGTCACGTGTAAATCAAACATTTCATGAGCTATTCTCATTATACTTCATGTCTAAGTATGCTTATTATGTTCGTGTGTGATCATCGAGCAGCCTCATGCTATGCATTCCGTGTTCTCACACACGCTACTCTTGTGTAACGATGCATAGCACATGTGCTGGCGGTAGTCATAAAGTTAGACCCAGCGTTTATTTCACAATATCCGTTCGGGATCCTCCGAATGAGATCTCGTCCTTGTCACACTGTAATTGCCAATACGCCGAAAACTATAAACTTCTACAACGTTCATCTCTGACGTCACGTTCGCCCAGACCTCTCGATGCCGGCTCGTTTTTATAATCCAGAACCAATCGCCGAAATGCGCAGACAACACCAACCGCCACATCCCTTCAGTCCCTTCCCGTCATGCCGTGCCAGGCTAATTTTGCCACGTATCCAGTATCGTTCTTTCAGCCAAGCCTTACTAACTACATATACTACATATATGTATATATATATATA
>SDVV010042966.1:0-10291 GCA_016164225.1 Gammarus roeselii
TAAACATATATATTTACATTCATATAATCATTTATATAAACATTTATATAAACATATATATAAATAATTATACAAACACTTATATAAGTATTTATATAATATATAAATGTTTATATAAATGTTTATATAAACATCATATTAAACTTTATATATATATATCTATATAAACATTTATATAAACATTTATATAAACATTTATATAAACCTTTATATAAACCTTTATATAAACATTTATATAAACATTTATAGAAAGATTTATATAATATATACATATTTATGTAAATGTTTATATAAACGTTAAATAAATGGTCATTTAAATGTTATATAAATGTTTGAGTAGATGTTTATATAAATGCTCATATAAATATTTATCTAAACATTTATATATGATATAAATGTTGTATAAATGTTTGTATAAATGTTTATAAAAAGTTTTATACAAACATTTATAAAAACATTTTTATAAATGTTTATATAAAAATTTATATAAACATTTATTTAATATATGAATGTTTATTGAAATGTTTTTATGAACATTTTTATAATTATTTATACAAATATTTATATAATATATGAATGTCTATATAAATGTTTATATAAACATCTATATAAACTTTTATATAAACATTTACATAAACATTTTTATAAACACTTAAAAAAGCATTTATATGAACATTCAAATGAACATTTATATAAAAATCTATATGAACATTTATATATTATAAAAATGTTTATAGAAATGTTCATATAAACATTCATATAAACATTTATATAAACATTTAGATACATATATATATATATATATATATATGAAAATTTATATAAACATTTATATGAACATTTATATAAACGTTTATGTAAACATTCATATAAACAGTTATATAAACATTAAAGAAAAAATTTATAAAAACATTTATGGAAACATTTATTTACATGTTTATATGAAAATTTATATAAACAATTATATAAATGTTTATATAAACATTTATATAAACAATAATATAAACATTTATATAAACATTTATATAAACATTTTTATAAACATTTATATAAACATTTATATAAACATTTATATAAACATTCATTCATTTTATAAATGTTTATATAACTGTTTAAATAAATGCTTTTATAAATGATTATGTAAATGTTCATATAAATGTTTATATAGACATTTAAATATGATATGAACAAATAAATAAATTGTTATAAAAATGTTTATATAAACATTCATATTAACATTTATATAATATAGAGATGTTTATAGAAATTTTTATATAAACATTTATATGAACATTTATATAAACATTTAAATATTATATAAATATTTATATAAATGTTTATATAAATGTTCATATAAATGTTCAAATGAACATTTAAATAAACATTTATATAAACATTTATAAAATATATAAAAGTTTATATAAATATTTGTATAAACGTTTATATAAAAGTTGCTATTAATATTTGTATAAAACATGTATATAATCATTTAGATGAACATTTATACAAGCATTTATAGAAACATTCATGAAAATGTTTATGTAATTATTTATATAAACATTTATATAATATTTAAATGTTTATATGGATGTTTATATAAACATTTATATAAACATTTATATAAACATGTATACAAACATTTATATAATATATAAAAATGTTTTGATAAATGTTGATATAAATGTTTTTAAAACTGTTTATATAAATGTTTATATGAATAATTGTGTAAACACTTATATAAAAATTTATATAAACATTTTTATAAACATTTTTATAAACCTTTATATAAACATTTATATAAACATTAATATACACATTTTTTATAAATGTTTATATTATTGTTTATATAAATATTTATACAAACATTTATATAATATATGAATGTTTATAATTTTTTTATATAAACATTTATGTAAACATTTATATAAACATTTCTATAAACATTCATATGAACATTTATATATAGATTTATATATTAAATAAATGTTTATTTTAATGCTTATATAAATGTTTAGATAAATGTTTATACAAATGTTTATATAAATGTTTGTATAAATGTTTATATAAATGATTATATAATATTTAAATTTTTCAAATAAATGTTTATATAAAATTTTATATAAACATTTATAATAACATTTATATAAACATCTATATGAACATTTATATGATCATTTATATCAACATCAATATATTAAATAAAGGTTTATGTAACTGTTTAAATAAATGTTCATATGAATGTTTATAAAAATGTTTGTATAAATGTTTGTATAAACATTAATATAAACATTGAAATATTATATAAATATTTATTTAAATGTTTATATAAACATTGATATATAATATAAATAATCATATAAAGGTTTATATAAATGTTCATATAAACATTTATATTATATATATAAATAAATGGTTATATAAACATTTATATAAACTTTTATTTAATATATAGATGTTTACAGAAATGTTTATATAAACATTTATATAAATATTTATATAAACATTTATATAAACATTTATATATTATAGAAATTTTTATATAAATGTTTATATAAATGTTTATATAATTAATTATATGAACATTTATATGAATGGTACTATAAATGTTTATATAAATGTTTATATAAATGTTTATATAAATGTTTATATAAATATTTATATAAAAATATTTATAAAATATATATAAACAGATATATTAACATTTATATAACATTTATATAAACATTTATATAAACAATTATATAAACACTTATATATGTATTTTTATAATATATGATTATCTATATAAATGTTTATATAAATGTTTATATAAATGTTTATATAAATGTTTATGAAAACATTTATATAAATATTTATATAAACATTTCTATGAATGTTTCTATAAAAAATTATGTAAACATTTATATAATATATGAATTTTTGTATAAATGTTTATATAAACATTTATATAAACATTTATATAAACATTTATATAAACATTTATATAAACATTTATATAAACATTTATATAAACATTTATATGATATATGAATGTTAATATAAATGTTTATATAAACATTTATAAAAATGTTTATATGTACATTTACATGAACATTTATTTGAA
Source organism: Gammarus roeselii (assembly GCA_016164225.1). NCBI lineage: Eukaryota > Metazoa > Arthropoda > Malacostraca > Amphipoda > Gammaridae > Gammarus > Gammarus roeselii. The sequence continues at coordinate 3,104 of SDVV010042966.1, forward strand.
CATTTATTTAAGCATTTATATAACCATTTATATAAACATTCATATAAACATTCATCTACACATTATATAAACATTTATAAATTATATAAATGTTTATATAAATGTTTATATAAAAATTTATATAATCATATATATAAACATTTAGATAAACATATATATATATATATGAACATTTATATAAAAATTTATATGAACATTTGTATAAACATTTATTTAAACATTTATATAAACATTTATATAAACATTTATATAAACATTTATAAGAACCTTTATGAAAACATTTATATAAATGTTTATATAAACAATTATATAAACATTTATATAAATATTTGTATAAACATTTATATATACATTTATATAAACATTTATATAAACATTTATATAAACATTTATTTATTATATAAATATTTATATAACTGTTCAAATAAATGCTCATATAAATGATTATTTAAATGTTTATATAAATGTTTATATAGACATTTAAATATAATATAAATAAATAAATATATTCATATTAACATGTATCTAAATGTTTATATAAACATTTATATAATCATTTATATAATATAGAGATGTTTATAGAAATTTGTATATAAACATTTATATAAACGTTTATATAAACATATAAATATTATGTAAATGTTTATATAAATGTTTATATAAATGTTTATATAAATGTTCATTTAAATATTCATATGAACATTTATATAAACATCTATATAAACATTTATATAAACATTTATATATTATATAAATGTTTATATAAATATTTGTATAAACGTTTATACAAACGTTTATATAAAAGTTTATATAAACATTCATATAAACATTTATATATAATCATTTAGATAAACATTTATATAAACATTTATAGAAACATTTATGTAAATGTTTATATAATTATTTATATAAACATTTATATAATATTTAAATGTTTATATGGATATTTATATAAACATTCATAAAAACATTTATTTAAACATGTATATAAACATTTATATATTATATAAATGTTTTTATAAATGTTGATATAAATGTTTTTATAAATGTTTATATAAATGTTTATATGAATAAATGTGGTAACACTCATATAAACATTCATATAAACATTTATATAAACATTTTTATAAATATCTAGATGAACATTTATATAAACATTTGTATAAACATTTTTATAAATGTTTATATTAATGTTTATATCAATATTTATATAAAAATTTATATAATACATTAATGTTTATAATTTTTTTATATAAACATTTATATAAACGTTCATATAAACATTTGTATAAACATTCAAATAAAGATTCATATATTATATAAATGTTCATTTTAATGTTTATATAAATGTTGAGATAAATGTTTATATAAATGTTCATATAAATGTTTGTATAAATGTTTGTATAATTGTTTGTATAAATGTTTATATAATTGTTTATATAAATGTTTATGTAAATGTTTATATAATTGTTTATATAAATGTTTATGTAAATGTTTATATAAATGTTCATGTAAATGTTTATATAAACATATGAACATTTATTTAAACATTTATATAGACATTTATATAAATATTTATATAATGATTTATAGAAACATTTATATAAACATTTATAAAAAACATTTATATAAAGGTTTATATATTATATAAATGTTTGAATAGATGTTTATATAAATGTTTATATAAATGTTTATATAAATGTTTATATAATTGTTGATGTAAATGTTTCTATAAATGTTTATGTAAATGTTTATATAAACATTTATATGAATGTTTATATAATTGTTTATATAAATGTTCATGTAATCGTTTACATGAATGCTCATATAAACATTTATATAGACATTTATATGATATATAGATGTTTATATAAATGTTTATATAAATGTACATGTAAATATTTATATAAATGTTTATATAAACATTTAAATAAACATTTATATAATTATTTATTTAGACATTAATATAAATATTTATATACTATTTATATAACCATTTATATAAACATTTATATGAACATTTATATAAACATTTATATAATATATGAATCTTTATATAAATGTTCATATAAACATTTATATAAACATTTATATGATATTTAAATGCTTATACAAATGTTTATATAAATGTTTATATAAACTTTTATATAAAAATTTATAAAAAAAAATTATATAAACATTTATATATTATATAAATGTTTAAATAAATGTTTATATAATTAAAGGCACAAGGCAGGGTGAGGCATCGTCAGCCACTGTATGCGATGCGGTTAGAGACACGAGGCAGGTCGTCAGCCACTGTATGCGATGCGGTTAGAGACACGAGGCAGGTCGTCAGCCACTGTATGCAATGCGGTTAGAAACACGAGGCAGGTCGTCAGCCACTGTATGCGATGCGGTTAGAGACACGAGGCAGGTCGTCAGCCACTGTATGCAATGCGGTTAGAAACACGAGGCAGGTCGTCAGCCACTGAATGCGATGCGGTTAGAGACACGAGGCAGGTCGTCAGCCACTGTATGTGATGCGGTTAGAGACACGAGGCAGGTCGTCAGCCACTGTATGCGATGCGGTTATCGACACGAGGCAGGTCGTCAGCCTTTGTATGCGATGCGGATAGAGACACGAGGCAGGTCGTCAGCCACTGTATGCGATGCGGTTAGAGACACGAGGCAGGTCGTCAGCCACTGTATGCGATGCGGTTGGGGAAGCGAATCAGAGTAAGACAGTGTTATCTTATCCGTTAAATAACAGTGGGAATTCCAAACAATTTTAGTATGCAGAACGAGTCTTGTAACCGGGAAGTTTCATAAAAAAAATGCAGATTAAATACGGACGGTAGATACGGTCACTTTACCGACACCGATTATTTTCTTAGCCAATCAATGTACCGAATACTGACAAACATTGACAAAGGAAAATAGTTTGATCTCTTCACGTTGTTAAGTAAAATAACGACAATTGAACTGATGCATCGATAAGAAAATTCTTTAACTTGTTTTAAGAGGAATGCAGTTGTTGTTTTGCCAATACGAAAACTAAACATGAATTTGTGGAAGTAATGGGTCTCAATATGCATTGGCATCAAGATAATAAGTTTTTTTTTCATGTTTTCTTAAAGCGCTTTTTTTAAAGGTGCACGAATTCCGGAATCAGCTGAAACGATAAATAAGACCATGAAGAATCATCAAGGAATCCGACACCAATCCTGAAGTTAAAGTTTTTCCCATTGATTATGTTAAGAAAAGATTGCCAACGAATCCATCAACTTTTATAGAGAATTAAAGATTGTTGTCATTTAAGATCTCAAAAAAAAAAATTGTCAAGGAATTCAACAATATTCTTTATAGTAAATTTTTCTCAATTAATGTGGTCAAGAAATCCAATGATTTTCCAAAGGTGAAGAAAGTATTTCTGTGAAATTTGTATTCCTTCAAAATATTTTCTAATAAAATGCAATAAGAAAAATAGCAACGCTTTTCATTCGTCCTACAAATGCAGTCGCCACTAGAGAACGAATATTGACTAGCCCACCCAATAGGTGGGAGTAACGTGGTGGCCGTCAACTTCGCAAGTTAATTCTCACAATCAAGGCAAAAGTACTTGATTTTTGAAGATCCTGCCATAAAATTGGTGGGAGTAACATGGTGGTCATTAACTTCGCAAGTTAATTCTCACAGTCAAGGCAAAAGTGTTTGATTTTTGACGATCCTGCCCACAAAATTGGTGGGAGTAACGTGGTGGCCGTCAACTTCGCAAGTTAATTCTCACAGTCAAGGCAAAAGTGTTTGATTTTTGACGATCCTGCCCACAAAATTGGTGGGAGTAACGTGGTGGTCATTAACTTCGCATTTATTTTATTTGAAATGTGCTTCATTTTAAGCGCTGCCACGCTGACACTAATTTGTGAATGCAATCGAGGCAAAAGAACTCAATTATAAAAACTCAAAACCGGCAGTCGTTGAAGTTATAAGATTGTTCATACCGATTGAAGCTGCTATGATAAGTCCTACTCAATGGTAAAAATTTCATCTTAAAGTACAGAGAATGTAAAATACGTAGATATTTTCTCAATATGAATTAGTTCCTTTAAATGAATATAAAAAACATATTAAGCACTCATCTCTAATGCATGTATGGCGTATAATCCTGCGTATCGTGACTAATGTACGCTGAGTGCATTAATGCTAGGATAAAATTTGATTATAATTTCATTCAGATTTCATGTTTACGAGTCTAACTGATAAAGCAATTCAAAGGCATCAACGCCCAATTGATATTTTTCGACTCTGATAAAAAAGGAGTTGATTAGATATGGTTGTGTTGTGATAGAGCAAGTTAAACAATGGATCTGTCGGAAGAATGTTGCCATGAAGTTATGTTAGTACATGATGGAAAACCTTAGCAACATCACAATATTTCAAAACCATATTATACCTGTTGAAAAGGTTCAATGAGGTGAAGCAGTTTAATTCCACAAGATTATACAGTTTTCATGTCATGATTCCTGTTTACATTTATATTTTAATTAACAAAATTAATGTCCCTAAATAATGCATAAATACTAACCTATATATTGCAACTAAACTTGAATAAAAAAAAAATGTGATCCTAAGCGAATATGCCTTACACTGATAGGCCTAGACACAACCTTACACTGATAGGCCTAGACACAACCTTACACTGATATGCCTAGACACAACCTTACACTTATAAGCCTAGACACAACCGTACACTGATATGCTTAGACACAACCTTACACTGATAGGCCTAGACACAACCTTACACTGATATGCTTAGACACAACCTTACACTGATAGGCCTAGACACAACCTTACACTGATATGCTTAGATACAACCTTACACTGATAGGCCTAGACACAACCTTACACTGATAGGCCTAGGCACAACCTTACACTGATATGCTTAGACACAACCTTACACTGATAGGTCTAGACACAACCTTACACTGATAGGCCAAGGCACAACCTTACACTGATATGCTTAGACACAACCTTACACTGATAGGCCTAGACACAAACTTACACTGATAGGCCTAGACACAACCTTACACTGATGTGCCTAGACACAAAATGACTATACCCTAGACTAGTAAACCTAGACTACAATATGATTATACCATACACTGATATGCCTAGACACAACCTTACACGAATATGCCTTATCACAACCTAATACGAATATGCCTAGACGCAACCTTACACGAATAAGCCAAGACACAACCTTACACGAATATGCCAATACGCAACCTTACACGAATATGCCAAGACACAACCTTACACGAATGTGAATAGACACAACCTTACAAGAATATGCCTAGACACAACATGACTATACCTTACACTAATTGGCAAAAGACTTCGTATCACTACGACTCAAAAATTGTAGCAATGACAATTATTTGTCATCTAACAAGGTGAAAAATCGGACGTGGTGGAGAGACTGAATGGAAACTATTTTACGTCGCACATGTCACGCTGGTCCAAATAAATGATGTATGAGCCTGTAATTGTTCAGTCATGCTCTGGACACACACCGGCAGGAGAGAACAAACAAATTCGATAACTAACGGCTCCAGCAATTTATTGTTCTAATGCTGAACGGGCTGATTGCCAAACCCAATATATATTTTGATTCCAACCAATATAATATACACATTGTTTTCCATGAAAAGAAATGAATAATTTGTCTTTTATTGTACGTTGGTAGAATTGATATTAAATTAAGGGTCAATAAAAATATTTGGAAGAAAATCGCCGAATGAGAGGAAAGTCTATCACGGATATGTGAAGGATCAGCGCCGCTGCAAAGCAGAACGCTTCAATGGATGAATAAAGGCTTAGTTGTTAATGAAGAATGTGACCCCGACAGCAAAATATTATGTGATGCTACAGCATTTGAGTATTTCTGAATACTTGGGTCATTAAAAAATAATAATACGACTGCCATTTGCGTTCAGCCCCCGTGCAAAGGCTGTCTGTTACCGCCCCCCACTCTCAATTCCGCACCGAACAATCCTCTAAATCGCCTTGTCCCGGTGCCTGCGTTCGTGATGTCCGATAGGACCGCATCTCCAGCTTAATTCACGTATCCGTGTTGCTCCCTACCACCGCTCCAGCCCAGATCCCACACTCGCGCTGCCCTCTACCGCCACTCCATCACACTTCACCACGAAGTGACCAGGAATAATGAATTCAAAATCGTTGGCAAACGTTTTACACTCGATATCATGCACAATTTCTTCACGAATATAGTTGTCAAGGAATGGAACAGACTTCCGGCGGAAGTTGACATTGGCGTTACAATCGAAACGTTCAAATCACGGCTCCACAAGTTCTACCAAAATCGCCGCTAAAGAGCTCCCAGCTCTAACACTCTCACTAGAGTATTCATGGAAAACAGTGTCGACCTTTGACACCCGTACGGTTAAATTAGTGCTTGGCATTAGCGCCAACACGGTAAAACAGATGCCCGGCATTCTTGCCTGCTTGCTGCAAAACGGTGTCCAGCAATGACACCGGTCAGCGTTGGTGCCCAGCAATGACACCGGTCAGCGTTGGTGCCCAGCAATGACACCGGTCAGCGTTGGTTCAACGATGAATGAAACTGTGACAATCTCGGATCAACATCGTGGGTCGGTGACTTTCTCTTCAGGTGCTGACTTGAGTCGTTGCGAGTATCATCGTTAAATGCTATTTCCTTCTACAAACATTCCCGTTCTCAATCTATTAAAACAGAAGCAACCCGGACACACGATGCTCTATTAGATGTTCTAGTTCAGAAACAATATTTTCACTGTCAAAAGGCAACCCGGCTCGGGACAAAAATTTTGTCATTGTCTTCTTACACTTGTAAACACTTGTGCTTCCCTCTACAGTCACCATATAAAGTTTCCGCACTCGTGCTGCCTCTGCGAATACTCCCTCTTAGTTCCCGCCCCGGTGCTGCTTTTTATCGCCACTCAATCCCAGTTCCCGCACCCGTGCTACCTTCTACCGCCACTCAATCTCAATTCTCGCACCCGTGCTACCTTCTACCGCCACTCAATCTCAATTCTCTCACCCGTGCTACCTTCTACCGCCACTCAATCTCAATTCTCGCACCCGTGCTACCTTCTACCGCCACTCAATATCAATTCTCGCACCCGTGCTACCTTCTACCGCCACTCA
>SDVV010042967.1:0-10291 GCA_016164225.1 Gammarus roeselii
CCAATGAGGCACAACAAGACCAAGACCAATGAGGCACAACAAGACCAAGGCCAATGAGGCACAACAAGACCAAGACCAATGAGGCACAACAAGACCAAGACCAATGAGGCACAACAAGACCAAGGCCAATGAGGCACAACAAGACCACGACCAATGAGGCACAATAAAACCAAGACCAATGACGCACAACAAGACCAAGACCAATGAGGTATACCATGATCAAGACCAATGAGGCACAACAAGACCAAGGCCAATGAGGCACAACAATACCAAAACCGAGGAGGCACAACGAGACCAAGGCTAATGAGGCACAGCAAGACCAAAACCAATTAGGTACAACAAGACCAAGATCAATGAAGCACAACAAGATCAAGGCTAATAAGGTGCAACAAGACCAAGACATACTAGACACAACAAGACCAAGACCAATGATGCACAACAAAACCAAGACCAATGATGCACAACAAAACCAAGACCAATGATGCACAAGACCAAAACCAATGGGGCACAACAAAACCTCGACCAATGAGGTATAACAAGACCAAGACCAATGAGGCACAACATGACAAAGACCAATGAGGTACAACAAGACTTGCACCAACAAGCCAAAACAAATCTTAGATCAATGAGTTGCAACAAGGCTAAGACTCACGAGGCACAGCAATACAAAACAAACGATGAACAAGAATATGACCAATGAGGCTCAAGACTAAGACCATTGAGGCGTAACAAGACTACAACCAATGCGGCTCAAGACTAAGATCAAGGAGATACACCAAGACAAAGACCCAGGAGACACGACATTAATAAGACCAATGAGGCTCAAGACTAAAACCGACCAAGAAGGCACACCAAAACTAAGACAAAGGCCAACGATGCACAGCAAGACTAAGATCAAGGCCAACGATGCACAGCAAGACTAAAACTAAGGCCAACGCCGCACAGCAAGACTATGACTAAGGCCAACGAAGCACAGCAAGACTAAGACCAGAGCCAACGAAGCACAGCAAGACTAAGACCATGACCAACGAAGCACAGCAAGACTAAGACCATGACCAACGAAGCACAGCAAGACAAACATAAAACCAATGAAACTCAACTAGACTAAGAAGAAGACCAATCAGGCATACGATGATAAATGGCGTGATCAAGCAGGCCTAACATGACAAATAACAGCATCAACCCGACACAGACTGACAAATGAGATCAACAAGGCCTACACTAATAATGAGATCAACAAGGCCTACAATAATAATGAGATCAACAAGGCCTACACTAATAATGAGATCAACAAGGCCTACACTAATAATGAGATCAACAAGGCCTACACTAATAATGAGATCAACAAGGCCTGCACTAATAATGAGATCAACAAGGCCTACACTAATAATGAGAGCAACAAGGCCTACACTAATAATGAGATCAACAAGGCCTACACTAATAATGAGATCGACAAGGCCTACACTAATAATGAGATCAACAAGGCATACACCAATAATGAGATCAATAATGAGATCAACAAGGCCTACACTAATCAACAACAAGACCTACACTAATAATGAGATCAACAAGGCCTACACTCATAATGAGATCAACAAGGCCTACACTAATAATGAGATCAACAAGGCCTACACTAATAATGAGATCAACAAGGCCTACACTAATAATGAGATCAACAAGGCCTACACTAATGAAGCAATGCAATCAATGCCTCAACTGATAGGAAACAACAGTAACAAAGGAACAACGTGAGATTTGCAGGAGGTGAAGAAGCAAAGATCAGAACAGCAACAGCTAAAAGAAACATATCATCAGCAACAAATTGTTCTGAGACAATAAAAATAATTTCAAAAAGAAAATCCAAAAACGGAATAAATCCCGCGAGTAGATCTTGACCGTTTGACCAAACACTGGTTACTCATACAGACCTCCATATCTAGATAACTTAGCTCTGTGCCGTGTTATAACTGGTATCGAGTGATGACGTCAACAAAGTGTTAGGAGTCATCATCTATCCTTGTGTCTGAAGACAAGTATTGAAGACGCACTAATAAGGAGTTTTCTCATCGTCCTCGTGTCCGTGGATGTTTTGATAACACACTATTGTTGAGAGGGTTTCCATCTGTCTTTGTGTTCGAAGGCAGTTTGTAGACACACCATTGAAAGTGTCTTCATCTATCACTAACAGTTTGAATACACTCTTTTGAAGAGTGTCCTCAGCAATCCTCGTGTTCGAGGATAGTTCTGAAGACACAGTTTTGAAGAGTTTCATCTACTTTGTGTCAGAGGAAAGGATGACATTCTATTGATGTGTCCTTGTCTAACTCTGTGTTCGAGGACACGTTTTGGGGACAAACTATTGAGGAGTATCCTCATTTATTATTTCCACTAAAAACAAGATTTGAGGGCACTTTTCGAAGTGTCGTCATCCTTTATGTGTCTGAAGACCAGTGTTAAGAACACACCCTTGTGTCACATCATAAAAACAAATCTATTCATTAACCAATTCTGATGAAACAAATTATTTTTGACGAAACATCTTATTTCTGCAAACTGGACATTATATTTATTTCGATTAATGGAAATTCAATTTAATGCAATCCAATACTGCAATCAAACTGTCTCCCAGTCGTTGGCTACGATGCACAGTGCGTGCTGCCCTCACACGGACTCACAAACCTCTCGTGGTGAGCGGTTGCCAGCCTGGTCACGCACACCGCTGCAGATATCGGACCGGTCTCAAGCTTAAAACAATACCCACACAACCGGGGTCATTCGGCTCCTCGACTCGCCGTTAATAAAATATCGTTATCGTGCGTGTTATCTCGGAGATAAGCGGCCGTTTTATTCAGTATTACTATCGAGAGGAGGCCAGAACGAGGCTTAAAGTCTCCTGTTGTGGCGTCTACGAGGAGAATCGGGACCAGTACATAGATTCCTTAACATAAACCTTGTTGAGCAAGATACTCGATCTAGTTACATATCCAATTACTTTCTTAAAATATATCTTCTGAAAAGAAGAGAGTGTATTCAAAAATGAGTCTAAATACTGTATCTGAACACCCACACACACACACACGCACCCGTGCGCGCACACCTACACACATATACACACCCTCTCACACATATGAAAACACCCTCACACACCTACACACACACTTACACACACACACTCGGTATCTACGTTAAACCGACTCGGTATCTACTTTAAACCTACTCGGTATCTACGTTAATCCTATTCTGTATCCATGTTGTACCTACTCGGTATCTACGTTAAACCTACTCTGTATCTACCTAAAACCTACTCGGAACCTACGTTGAACCTACTTGGAATTTACGTTAAACCTACTCGTAATCTACGTTAAACCTACTCGGAATCTGCGTTGAACCTACTCGTAATCTACAGTAGGTTGCATCTACTCTGCCACTCTACAATTGCCCTACGGGGAAGTCTGCATCAACTTCGCGTTGGGACTCCAGTGGAAAAGGGAAGCAACCACTACTACTCAGTCAATCTTACCCAGGCTTGATCCGTGGTCAGATAACAGCGCTTTATTGTATTTGTCAGCAATTTTGAGGTGTAATGCATTAACATACATCACAATTGAGACAAATTAAATTGTTTCCAGCCCAAAGTCCTTCTCCCGGAAGGCGCTTCGAATCGGGTGAATCTAAACATTTCTGCATGAGGGTCTTGGATTATTCTTTGGTCACTGGTGAATCCTTCGAACATAATTCGTCTCGATCTTCAGCCTAATATTTCTCGGCCTACTTACGAGTCTGGCCATAGCAATGCGGGTATAATCAATGGGAGGGAAAATGCTGATGTCGTATGTGTTGTTCGGCCACATTGTAATCCGGGATCCCATTTTGTTCTTATTGAGGTCTTGTGAGAGTCTGCAAAGTCCCGTTCTCGCTTTTCCGTTAATAAAAAAAATAGTATATTGTTGGTAATGACTTTTCAATATAGCGATGGAAAGGGGAGTCGCCTCTACTTTAAACACGACTCCACGATCATGTCCGTCGATCGTGCGGCATCGTGGCGGCTAAGGCATTAGGAATGGAAGAGGGGCGAGCACGAACTACCACAGCATGAGGGGAAATCAAAAGGATGGAATATTGAGCAACAATTGATAAGAAGGCTGTGGCTGAGAACACACACACATTTGTTCGTTATTTCTGTTCAACATCACCTATTTTATGAAATATCGTTTCCGTGATGAATTCATAGATTACCTAATTGAAAAATTCTCAAAATTAAACTAATATTCCGTCAAAATTGATTGATATGTAAAAAAATATTTTGATTAAAATGACATTCAACAAAATTTACCATACATATTCGTGTGTCTTCAAAATGATAACTATCGTAATTATTATGCACTAAATCATATTTATCGCATTTGCAATTGTATTTATTCAACAGGTCAGGAACATCGTAACAAGTCAGGAACATCGCAACAGGTCAGGAACGTCGTAACAGGTCAGGAACATCGTAACAGGTCGAGAACATCGTAACAGGTCAGGCACATCGAATTCATAAGCGGGGTTACGATTGGCAAAATGTTCACATATCTCTGCAACTGTAGGACTTTGCTACTCTAAAGGCGGGGGAAGAACATGTTAACAGCTGCTCCACGAACTCACAGTTGTACGTGCAAAGGTATGCGGCCGGTGCTATTTATGAGGGAAGAGACAGCAAGTCTGGGATGACTGTTACGGTAATACTGGCTGCCAAGTCTCTACGGAAACTGTTACTTGCTGCCAAGTCGTTACGGGTACTGTTACACTTATAATTTCTGCCAAGTCGCTACGGGAACTGTTACCTGCTGCCAAGTCGTTACCGGTACTGTTACACTAATAAATGCTGCCAAGTCGCTAAGGGAACTGTTACCTGCTGCCAAGTCGTTATGGGAACTGTTACCTGCTGCCAAGTCGTTACCGGTACTGTTACACTAATAATTGCTGCCAAGTCGCTACTGGAATTGTTGCTTTCTGCCAAGTCACTACAGGAACTGTTACTGGCTGTTAAGCCGCCACGGGAACTGTTAGTTGCTGCCAAGTCGCTACGGGAACTGTTACTTGCTGTCAGGTCGCCACAGAAACTGTTACTTGCTGTCAAGTCACTACGGAAACTGTTACTTGCTTTCAAGCTGCCACGGGAGCTGTTACTTGCTGCCAAGTCTCTATAGGAACTGATAATGCTGTCAAGCCGCTACCGGAACTGTTACTTGCTGTCAAGTCGCCACGGGAACTGTTTCTTGCTGCCAAGTCGCCACGGGAACTGTTACTTGCTATCAAGTCGCCACAGTTGTTACGAAATTGTTAGGGAACTGTTACTTGCTGTTAGACCGCTATGAAAAATAATTTGGCCTCGGAGAAGTGTTCAAAGATTCTGAAGTTTGTGCTAGTAGATGGGGTGACCTCCCGCCACACTGCCACATGGTAATGAGTAAGTTTATAGATGACACCCACCACTGCACTTCAGATTAAGTGTCGCCCACCACTGCACTTCAGATTAAGTGTCGCCCACCACTGCACTTCAAGTTTGGTACCACTCACCACACAATTTCAGGTTAGGTGCTGCTCACCACTGCACTGCAGGTTAGGTGCCCCTCACCACTGCACTTCAGGTTAGGTACCACTCACCATTGAACTTCCGGTTAGGTGCCACTCAACTATGCACTTCCGGTTAGGTGCCACTCACCGCTGCACTTCGTGTTATGTGCCACTCACCACTGGATTTCAGGTTAGGTACCATTCACCACTGCACTTCAGGTTAGGTGCCACTCACCACTGCACTTCAGGTTAAGTGCCACTCACCACCGCACTTCCGGTTAGGTGTCATCCACTGCTATCCACCACTACACTTCAGGTTTGTTATCACCCATTACTGCACTTCAGGTTAGGTGCCACTCACCACTGCACTTCAGGTTAGGTGCCACTCACCACTGCACTTCAGGTTAGGTGCCACTCACCACTGCACTTCAGGTTAGCTAGCAGGAAAATACATTGACGTATGCCGTCAACATTTGACCAGTTTACTCTTTATTTATTTATCAGTCATAATAGCTCTGCTTGAAATCCATACAAATGAGAGTTATCGTCAACTCTCTTGGTTCGTTGACTCTCTTGGTTCGTCGACTCTCCTGTGTCGTGGACTCTTTTGGGTCGTCAACTCTCATGGTTCGTCGACTCTTTAGATTCGTCGACTCTCTTGTATCGTTGACTCTTTTGGGTCGTCAACCCTCTTGGTTCTTCGACTCTCTTGGCTCGTCGACTCTCATGGCTCGTCGACTCTTCGTGGTTCGTCGACTCTCATGGTTCGTCGACTCTCTTCGTTCGCCGACTCTCTTGGTTCGTTGACTCTCTTGGTTCGTCGACTCTCTTGGTTCGTCGACTCTCTTGGTTCGCTGACTCTCTTGGTTCGTCGACTTTCTTGGTTCGTCGACTTGCTTGGTTAGTCGACTCTCATGCTTCGTCGACTCTCTTGGTTCGTCGACTCTCTTGGTTCGTCGACTCTCTTGGTTCGTCGACTCTCTTGGTTCGTCGACTCTCTTGTGTCGTTGACTCTCTTGGGTCGTCGACTCTCTTGAGTCGTCGACTCTCTTGAGTCGTCGACTCTCTTGAGTCGTCGACTCTCTTGAGTCGTCGACTCTCTTGAGTCGTCGACTCTCTTGAGTCGTCGACTTTCTTGGTGCGTCGACTCTCTTGGTTCATCGACTCTCTTGTGTCGTTGACCCTCTTGGGTCGTCGACTCTCTTGAGTCGTCGACTTTCTTGGTGCGTCGACTCTCTTGGCTCGTCGACTCTCTTGGTTCGTCGACTCTCGTCTGGAAGATGCGGCGAAGCAGTCAAGTCGTGCAGTGATGAAAAACTCATGACCAAATGTTCGCAACATTTCATGAACACCGACCTCAATCAAACAAGTCATTCATAACAAAATATTCATCCTAAAGTTCTCACTCTCCGATATCTTTGAGAAATTAAATCATCACTTCAGGCCTCTTTCTCGCATGAGGTACATGCCGTCAACGCAGCACCTAGTGCTATATCACCGCACCTTGTGGCATAACGCACCATCCTTGATCTTTTTCCTCCCCAGGCACGTAAATGCCCCATTTTAAAGACCCTCAATCCCCACCCTAGGGCGAGAGAAACAGCGGGCTCGTTCCCCATGAGCCATTTATCACTAATCAATTAGATCCCCAATAGGAATAATTTCGTGGGCCGCCCTTTAATGGGTCACGATTCCCAGGCTCTCGAATGACCCTCTCCGAGGAGACGCGGATATCACCGCACCTCCAACTCGAGGAGCCTGCGGGTGAATGAGGCTCTCGTCTCGCTATTGTTCCGTGCTTGTATCCTACTCACTCGCCCTGTAGTCTCGTCAGTGATACTATCTCATAATAAATAGGCAAATACGGAACTGAAATGCTTCGTGCGGGCCTCAGATTGGTTCCCAGCAAAGTGCTGGTGTGGAGACGCGGGGCCAGATGGACGCTTTTCCTGACAGGCCACTGCGGCGGACGAGGGCTTGGGAAAGGCTGTGGGGTGTTTCTGTCATTCTTGCTCATGTGATAACGTTTGCGAACGGGTATGATTGACAATAAACTTTCATATTCCAGTGATAACGCTTGTAGATTGGTAAGCATGACGCTCTATTGTGGGAACGTCGATTTTAAGCAGAATAATTCTATATATACTACGTCATAACCCAGTCGTTATATTAATATCTGAATACTTCGCTATTTCAAAACCAATCATTATTATTATACGCGTAAAATGATATTAGCCGCCACCAATTTTTTAGTACACTTATTGTTGCATGGTACAAATATCAAAACAACTCCTACGAAATTATCTTGATAGAATGTCAAATACATATAAACGAAAGTAGCAAGAGAAAGATCGCTTCTTATGTCACACTTCACAGTTCCATCCCAGCGTGACTAACGACTGATGTAAGCCGCTTGAAGTCCGACATCATGTGGCCCGAGGAGTGGTGCCGAGTATCATTTGTACATCGTGAAAGCGGCTAAAGACGTACTGTAACAACTATCTGCAGGGCTTATTTGAATAATTATGACCCGATGGCTTATATGATCTTGTACACTTGAGATTAATTCGCCAGCAATGCGTAGTTGTTATCCGTCCTCAGAACCACATCTAGAGCCAAACACATGTGGTCATTTCCATCCCCACTCACAGCGAAACATTTTTGGTTAAGTCGTGACAAAAGTTACTTACTCTAGTAACAAAATACTCTGTTGCTGAAACATAACAAAATGGTGGTTTCTCATTAAAATGTTACCCAAAAGCACAGCTCCAAATATATTAGCTACATGACAGGAAGAGTGCTCACATGACAGTGCTCACAATACAATACAACAAGGCACACATGACATTTCATGTATAACAACGCTCAAATGATAATGCTTACATGACAGCGCTAGAATAACAGTGCTTACATGACAGTGCTAGCTGGTATAACAGTGTTAACATGACTGTGCTTAAATGACAGTGCTAGCATAGCAGTGCTTACATGACAGTGCTAGCATTGCAGTGCTTACATGACAGTGCTAGCTGGCATAACAGTGTTAATATGACTGTTATTACATGACAGTGCTAGCTGGTATAACAGTGTTAACATGACTGTGCTTAAATGACAGTGCTAGCATAGCAGTGCTTACATGACAGTGCTAGCATTGCAGTGCTTACATGACAGTGCTAGCTGGCATAACAGTGTTAATATGACTGTTATTACATGACAGTGCTAGCTGGTATAACAGTGTTAACATGACTGTGCTTAAATGACAGTGCTAGCATAGCAGTGCTTACATGACAGTGCTAGCATTGCAGTGCTTACATGACAGTGCTAGCTGGCATAACAGTGTTAATATGACTGTTATTACATGACAGTGCTAGCTGGTATAACAGTGTTAACATGACTGTGCTTAAATGACAGTGCTAGCATAGCAGTGCTTACATGACAGTGCTAGCATTGCAGTGCTTACATGACAGTGCTAGCTGGCATAACAGTGTTAACATGACTGTGTTTACATGACAGTGCTAGCATTGCAGTGCTCACATGACAGTGCTAGCTCGCATAACAGTGTTAATATGACTGTGCTTACATGACAGTGCTAGCATTGCAGTGCTTACATGACAGTGCTAGCTCGCAAAACAGTGTTAATATGAATGTGCTTACATGACAGTGCTAGCATTGCAGTGCTTAAATGACAGTGCTAGCATTGCAGTGCTTAAATGACAGTGCTAGCATTGCAGTGTTTACATGACAGTGCTAGCTGGCAAAATAGTGTTAATATGACTGTGCTTATATGACAGTGCTAGCATAGCAGTGCTTACATGACAGTGCTAGCTCGCAAAACAGTGGTAATATGACTGTGCTTACATGGCAGTGCTAGCATTGCAGTGCTTAAATGACAGTGCTAGCATTGCAGTGCTTACATGACAGTGCTGGCTGGCATAACAGTGTTAATATGACTGTGCTTACATGACAGTGCTAGCTGGCATAAAAGTGTTAATATGACTGTGCTTACATTACAGTGCTAGCTGGCATAACAGTGTTAATATGACTGTGCTTACATGACAGTGCTAGCATAGCAGTGCTTACATGACAGTGCTAGCTGACATAACAGTGTAAATATGACTGTGCTTACATGACAGTGCTAGCATTGCAGTGCTTACATGACAGTGCTAGCTGGCATAGCAGTGTTAATATGACTGTGCTTACATGACAGTGCTAGCATTGCAGTGCTTACATGACAGTGCTAGCTGGCAAAACAGTATTAATATGACTGTGCTTACACGACAGTGCTAGCACTGCAGTGCTTACATGACAGTGCTAGCTGGTATAACAGTGTTAACATGACTGTGCTTACATGACAGTGCTAGCATAGCAGTGCTTACATGACAGTGCTAGTTGGTATAACAGTGTTAACATGACTGTGCTCACATGACAGTGCTAGCTAGCATAACAGTGTTAATATGACTGTGCTTACATGACAGTGCTAGCTGGCATAACAGTGTTAATATGACTAATATTACATGACAGTGCTAGCTAGCATAACAGTGTTAATATGACTGTGCTCACATGACAGTGCTAGCTGGCATAACAGTGTTAATATGACTGTTATTACATGACAGTGCTAGCTGGCATAACAGTGTTAATATGACTGTGCTTACATGACAGTGCTAGCTGGCATAACAGTGTTAATATGACTGTTATTACATGACAGTGCTAGCTGGCATAACAGTGTTAATATGAC
>SDVV010042968.1:0-10291 GCA_016164225.1 Gammarus roeselii
GTGTGTTGGGGGGGGCGGGGTTGTGAACCTAATGGAGTGTTTGATTTAAGATATTTGAGGTCTGTTGGGGTGATGTTCCAGAATCTTGTTCATGCGATCGAAAGCTCTACAGGCAGTTTCATTTTTACACAGATCAACAAGCAATGTAAAATTTTTTTTTTTGAAAATCGATGGTTTCATTATGAGCCCTTTAATTATTCGTATCGACCCTTGGAGCGCTAGTCTGTTGTCGATATTTAGCCACGGTATTTTTGCGAGAGGAGGACTGACGTGGTCTCGTTTTCTATGGTTACCATCGTATGTTATTCTGACAGCAAAGTTTTTACCGCGTTGCACTTTCTTCCTCAGAGTTTTGGCGTATTTCCCCCGAATTGAAAGACAATAGTTGATGCGAGACAAAATCAGAGCGTAGACTATCAGTAACCGTGATCGAAATCCAATTATTTTTTGACAGAAAGGAGGAACAAAAGTGTTCCGTTCAACTTGGAACACAGAGTAGTTGAGTGAGGTTTGAAGGAAAGATCGAGAGCCAACCATTCTCCCGGACTCATAAAATTGTCACAATCTGATAGATAATTTAACTGGAGCTGCTTTTGTTTTTTGAGTTTGAGCCGATTAAGATGCATTTTTCTCCTGTGTTAAGGTCGAGTTCATTTTTATCATACCAAGATTTCAAATTACTTACGGCTGTCTTAGCGTCGTCTTTCAATGCATTCAGATCTGACAGTTTACGGGAAAGTAATATTTGAACATCATCAGCGTACATCACCATTTATGCTTGAATGTTTGGTAATTTACAGTAGATGTCATTTACAAAGACAAGGAGCCACAAAGGGCCGAGTAGGGATCTTTGAGGGACCCCAATCAACATTTTGGTTGAACTTGACACAGTAGCGTTATAAAGTGTAACTGATTGTCGCCGATCTATCAAATAACTTTCAAACCAAGAAGGGTCTATTCCTATGTTAAAGAGCGATGAAGCCAGTCAAGAGGCCTTTAAGAGTGAGCCCCTGGCGAAACCAGGGGTTCAACGAGGGGAATGAGGGAGCCCCACCCGGGAAGGACCAGCACCACCTCCAGAGTGACGAAGACCAAGATTCCAACGGCAAAGAACGTCAGCCTCTCCAAGATGACCAGCGCCATCTCAGCCGTAGGTGACCGGAGAGATGACCGCGTGGACAAGTTAACCAGGAACGTCTAGGAAATCAGGAATCTACTTGACCAAATGACCGGCCTCTCTGAGCAGGGAGCAGAAGTTTTCGCTGCAGAACCTAGCGCAACCAACGAGCGTCTAATGAGGCTCGAGGGTCATGCCAAGGTCATTTTTCTCCATATCCACGAACTCGTATAGAACAAACAAACCAAAGAACCCGAAACTTACGCAAGTACCTCTACTGATACGTCCGACGACAACTTCGACGACTCTCCACCCTACAATAACCTCAACCAAGCCCCGAGGGCAGCAAGGAGCAAGCAATACACGTCATTTAATGAACACAACATGTTC
Organism: Gammarus roeselii; assembly: GCA_016164225.1. Taxonomy (NCBI): domain Eukaryota; kingdom Metazoa; phylum Arthropoda; class Malacostraca; order Amphipoda; family Gammaridae; genus Gammarus; species Gammarus roeselii. Next base: position 1,508 of record SDVV010042968.1, read on the forward strand.
AGCAATAGTCCTACCTTTCCAGATCACCTGAAGATCATGTTCGACGTCAAAAACAGACCGGATATTTGTCCATACCCTCTGCAAAAAGAGCTGGGCTCATTCACTGGCTGCCCAGTTCTGAGCGTCGCCACCAGCGGCGACGAAGGCTTTGCCATCAGAGTAGACACAAAACTTCAAAGTGAGACAACTCCCTCCAAAACTAGACTCTGGAAAAATTCATGCAAAATAGTGCCACACCAGACTTTATCTACGAGCTCCAGTGTGATCTACGTTGAAGATATCCCGGAGGAGGAAATCGAGGAGTACATCCCTGGACTCGTTCAATACGAAGACTGCGTTGTCAAAGCAAAAATCTCACCAAAGATCTCACCAAGAAGAGAGACCACCACAGTTCAAATACTAAAATTCAACTGCAATACTCCACCTAAATACATAGACATTCCCTTCTGCGCCACCAGAAGCAAGGTTACACCATTCGAAAGACGTCCGATGCGAGGTAATATATGTCCGAAAAATAGACACACGAGCGGAAACTGTAATGGTAAGCATATATGCTCAAACTGCTCCCAAGACGACTAAGACCAACGGGAAATGCTCAGGCCTGCCGGTCAGAAAATCCGCACTGTTTCACTGCAAAGTAAACGGACAACCTACCGAACGAAAAGATTGCTCAGAGGATGAGAATGAGAGAGCGATCCTCCAATACCAGATAGATCACGTGTTCGAGCGACGAGAGGCTGTAGTCCAGATGCGCACTTCCCAGAATGACTCTCCTACCCACGAAAAAAGACCGGCACCATTTCCCACCCACTTTCTCATAACGTTCATAGAAAGTGGTGCAAGCAAAGTTGCCTATTCAACTAATCCATTCATAACAATGAATCAACCGAAAGAAATTCAACGACAGGGAAAGAAATATCTGACCTACGTCATAAAACGCGAACACAGCAACGCTATACAAAATATTACCCTCATAAACAAATTCGAAGAAACAGTTGAAGCACATCCGTCCTTCAACGATAGCAAACGAATTATATACACCTCCCGTTACACACCTACAACCGACTTTAGTGCTTTCTATGAAGGTCTGGCTGCGGATTACGGAGTTCCGAAGTCTGTCGAGCAACATGTATTAAATCCCATAACGCAATTTTTACCGCATACCAAATCACCTTGTCAGGATACGACGCACCGAATTTCATATTAATGCCGGGTGAACAAGGAAGAACCGATGCTTCTCCAGTTGCAACATTGCCCCTAATGTGCAAAAATGCCTTGAATAGGCCACGTCATCGTATACTGCCAGCCGCGTACACCCCAACGTTGTAGGAAGTGCGCCGGCGAGCACGACAGAAAAGACTGCACAACTAGCCACCCTAAATGCTACTACTGCTCATGCTTCCACTGCTCATGCTACCATGAGGCAGGCGACCGCGACTGCCCAGTATACATGGACCAAAAAGATTTAACAATCACACAAAACGAATGCGGAGTTACACGAAAACATGCCATCCAAATCTGGAACGACGATAACCCGAACCGCCTCAATTATGCCAAACAGTCAGATCGTCAATTCAACCAAACTTCCCCGACGACCTCCACACATCATCAGGACAACATCGTAACAAGACTCCAATAATCCTACCTGGCTCGAGTGCTTCCTCACTCAGCCCAGCGACCGCCCCTGCACCAGAGATGCACAGTCCTAGAGAAAATTTCTGCGGTGCCCAGGAAGACGCCGAGATGGATGCATCCCCCGCAGTTGACCACGCAGCAAGACTCACTACTATACAAACGAAAAGGCAAAGAGATGAAGAAGCCTCCGATGCCCAGGCGCCCCTGAGCGAAAAGATTGGTAACAACTCTCAAATAACGGCACGCCAGGACCTGCCTAAAATGCGGTTCTATTCGTGGGAAACCACTGCGAGGGACACGACCCTCCGTTAACACACCCGACTCACGAACACGCCACCAGCGAGAACGATCACGGCCTCGACGACGGCGCTTATCTCGAAAAACTCATACGCGAGACCTCTGAACAGCCAGTAATCTTACCCCGCCCAAATAGCTCGCACTCCACACAACCACCCACGCTGATCAAGAATGCTCCACAGCAGAAGAGCGCAATCGATCACGAAGGATATACAAAGAGCACAAACCCTCGTCCTCCCACAAGAGCAACTGCAGGTGCGACCGCAGCAATCACAGCAGACCGCCTTTCACCGAAGGCGGACTCTCCCTTGAACACTCCCGACCCGGAACCCCTGGGCAAACTCAAAAACGAACCACCACAAAAGCTCCAGCAAATCAATCGACCACTCTAGATCATCAAGGTCTAAGTGTGAACAGCCTTCAAAATGAACACCAAAATACTTCAGTGGAACTGCGAGGGACTCGGAAACAAGAAAGGCGAATTTCTATTCTAAATTGCCGCCCATAAACCTTTGGTGATAGGCCTCCAAGAGATCAAACTCCGAGCATACACCGCCGCGAAGGCCACACCAACGTGACTGCTCACGTCGGAGTGGCACTTATGATCCACCAAAGCGTATCTCACCTCCCCCTTCCCCTGAGGACTGAACTCCAGGCGATCACTAAAGAGATATGCGTCTCAAGGCCCATAACAGTGGTATCCATCTGCTCGTCACCGAGCTATGACCTCTCGGAAGCACTAATGACCGAATTGCTGAACCAACTGCCCTCGCCAATACTCCTCCTTGGATACTTCAACAGCTACCATGAAACGTGGAGATGCGTGAGAACATAACCCCAGGGGAGAGAATAATAACTAACACCGTAAACACTCACAATCTGGTCCTTCTCAACGACGGACAACCCACCCGAACCCCCCCCCCCCCGAAAGTGAAACTGCCATCGAATTATCCATATGCTCCCCCACTCTGGCAGCAGAACTCTATAGGGGAATTTTCCATTCAACACACGACAGCAACCATAACCCAGTCATCATATCGCTCTCACCAACCAACCAATAAACCCTGCCCAACAAGAACTTCGATTCAACTACTGGAAAGCCAGCTGGGTGGAATACTCAGCATACTTCGCGTGGAGCGATATGGATGGCATTCCCGAAAAAAATCCGGAACACGACCTCGTCGCCCGTAATTTTGTCAACAAACACAAGCTAAATGCATAATACCAATAACCAGAAAATGCATTTCTGTTCATGAGCGACCACCACCAACCACCACCACCATAACTCTCAACATTGAGTCACCATCTAGTCGTTTTTACTCAGACGATACATATGTTTTCTATGTTGTTACCGATCACAATTGTCTTTGCCAGTTACCATAAGTGTTAACTAGCGTTTTGTCTATTTCTATATTCTAAATATTTCATTGGTTTCAGTATAATTAAAATACGAATTCAGTTTTTTCGAGGAACGATAGGCAAAGTCTAACTTGACAAAGGCTTACTCGATTTTAATTTAATTAATTGAATTATTTCTAGCTATTACCGTACCATTTTTGATGATACAATCATTGCCTTATAAGCTAACATTTTACTTGTCTTCTATAACAGATGTATTTTCATCCAACTTGTGTACTCCAGCATTGTATTATTTATGATTGTCAATAATTTAATCATTTCCTAGCGGTCTTGAAGTGTGTATTTGTATATTCAATTGTTTAACGTGTATTTAAGGTGTGATTTTTTTGTATAACTTATATCGCCTATTCACCCCTTCATTATTAATACAATGGTTTAGACCGATCCTTACAAAATGTTAGTGCTTTTCGATTTTCCCAACCCTATATTGTAATCATATTTTCTGTATAACTCATGTTGTCCATCCATATCTTTGTCATCGTACAATAATGTAGACTACTCATTACAATATGTTAGCACATTTTGATGTCCCAACCCCATGTTCTCGGGATTCTAACCACATGCATGCGTGATTTGCCACCACATATACTTGTTATATTCCACACCCATGTATTTTGTTCTTTATCAGCCCCCAAGTATTTTCATTTCTCAACCCTGCGTGTCACTGGTTTTTCCAACGGAATGTAGTCGGAATTGTTTTGTCAAAATAGACATTTCTATATGTGCATAGATGATACTATTGTAAATAATATTTTCGCTCTATGTAATCCGAACCGGCGGCCCCTTGAGATGAGCAGTGATGAATTCAAATTGAACTTTCGAGGAACGATAGGTAGCTCCCAGCTACCTATCGGCCAACTCGACGAGAATATATTTTATTGAATCATATCTACCATTTACCGTACCATTTTTGAAGATACACTCATTGTCACATAAGTTAATATTGTGCTTCATCGTCTATCCCGGAGGTATATTAATTTGGTTTCTGTACTACAGTATCGAATTATTCTTATTTTCAACCAGTGAATCATTCCCTAGCGGTCGTGAAGTGTATATATTTCAGTGATTTGTATATATTTTATGAATAACTTATGTAGTCTATTCACCATTTCATTATTTCATACGATGTTTTATACCCATCTTTACAATATGTTAACGCATTTCGTCATAAAATATATATATCCAGTGCTATGTATATATTATATGTACAATTTATGTCACCTATTCAACCCTTCAGTATTCATATATTACCCAATCGTCTCAATATGTTACCACATTTCGATTTCCCAACCCCATGTTCTCAGGATTTCTTAGCTTCGTGTGTTGGCGGTCTTCCCAATCCTATGTATTTCGTAATTTTTTCAACTCCACGTATTTCGTGATCGCCCCACTCCATATATTTCGTGCTAGGCATTCCTGATTCTTACCTCAAATAAGATGTTGGCTGTCGATCATTGATTATAATATTATGATTTATAATCTGTCGCATGAAATCGGAACCAGCGGCGAATTTCAAATTGAATTTTTGTTTACGTTAACTCAAACAGTGTTCACGGCAATGAAGTTTTATGTGTACTATTTCAAAAAATTGAAAGCCCATTGCCAGATGATTGATGTAAAGGATTTGATAATAATTTAATAATTATACTAATTGTCATTTATATATATAGGTATGTGTGTGCACATATGAATGTGTATTATACTGATTGTCATTCATACATGTAGTTAGGTGTGTGCACATATGAATGTGTATTACACTTATTGTCATCCATATATGTAGGTAGGTGTGTGCACATTTGAATGTGTATTTGTATGTGTACATGTACGATGGTATATTGTGAATTCCATTCAGTTCCATGAAGGCGAGCCAGCAGCACACACTAGAGATGAGCTGCGATGTATATTTTGTATGTATCAATCTCATGCACATGTGTTTTTTATAAGATTTTCAATAACATATATTGTGAATCATGTTTTAAAACATGAAGTAGCTACAAACCGGCCGCCGACAGATGTGCTGTCACAGATTCACTTTATCTCTCGTTTCGCTAATTCAGATAGCGCATATGAAAACTAAGTTTGATGTATTATACCCAAGGTTTGAAAACCTATTGCTAGACGATGGAAACAAATGCTTTAATAATAATAATATACGAAAAGTTTCAAGCTGCAGCCGAGGCAAGCATTCCCCGCTAAGCCCCTTCAACCTTCTTTCCGGAACCATGGTGGTGCCGAGAGGGGCAAGAAGCAAGAGATAAGCGTTAAAGGCTATACCATGTCTACTGACGCTCACGGTCCCCCAGGAACCGAGTAGCGTGGAGAAGGGTGTCTACTATTTACTTGAAATTTCGAGTGGAGACGAAACGTGAAAGCTGGGTTCTGTTAATCAACATAATTAATCGAAACCCCTCCCCCTCCCTGTTGTTGGAAAAAAAACGACTTATTCAGGGAAAACCCGAATGACCTATTAACATCCTTTCAGACGGAGGCAGAACTTATTCTTCCCTAGCGAAAATCGCAAATAAATTGGCTCAGACTTTTAGCCTGATATCGCAATCAACCAACTAAACAGCTGCTTTCCATAGTGAAAAGGAGTGGCGAGAAAGTGAACATCTCGACTTTACGTCTAGAAACAAAGAGGCCTACAACAAAACTTTCTCTTTCCACGAACTACAGTGCGCAATAGACCATACACGTGAAATTTCACCTGGGCCTGACCGGGTGCACATAAACAAGATTAAGAAACTCCCAGATGGCGCCCGTGAGCACTTACATATTAGAAGTGTTCAACACTCTGTATTCGAATTTCTTTTTTTCCTGATCTATAGCGGGAATCTGTATTTATCCTAATACCCAAACCCGTGAAATTTCACGATGACCCAGATAACTATTGCCCCATCGCTCCTAACAGCGTCTCCTGCAAGACCATGGAAAGAATGATAAACACACGCCTTGTTGACTACCTTGATATGCATGCAGGCCTGAACGGCTTCCAGTGTGGCGGCCGCAAGCGCCACTCTACGACAAACCACCTTGTATGACTGGAATCTAACATTCGACAGACATTTGTCCGAGGGGAACACGTGGTTTCCAAATTTTTCGATGCGGAAAAAGCATACGATACTACTTGGAAATATGGCATCATGAAGGATCTCCACCGCATAGGGCTGAAAGGCCACTTCCCACGTTACATCCATCAATTCTTTCAAAATCGCATATTCAGGGTTAAGGTCGGCGACACGCTGGCATCATCCTATCGGCAAGAAATGGGCGTCTCCCAAGGAAGGGTCCTAGGTGCCACTCTTTTTGTACTCAAAATCGACTAAATAGCAGACATTCTCCCGCGCGACGGAAGATTGCTTGGACGACTTACAAATAAGCTACAGGCACCCTAGCGTCTTAACAATTCAACAGGAACTCCAGAAATGTCTAAACCTAGTCGGGAACTGGGCCTCCTTAAATGGATTCCAAGTTCTCGCCCTCCGAAACGAAAAAAAATCACTTCACTCCTCTGCACGGCTTACACCTAAAACCAGCCCTAACGCTGGGCAACACTCCGCTAGTATACGAGGAATCAATTAAATTCCTCGGTCGTGTGCGAGACCCTAAACTCAAATGGCGACCTCGTATTACTGCCCTGGAGACTCGCTGCAAAAAGGCAACCGGACTTATCCTCCCTGTAACATCTCTGTAACCTCACTCCATCATCGTAAATAACGCCCTGCTTATCACAATCGGTGCGTTCTATTCCACACCTATCGAATCCCTGAACGTGCTTGCTAACGAGCTTCTTTTTCCGCTCCGGAGAGACAAACTCGCTCTACAGTACTATTTCAAGACAAGTAGCTACATCAATAGCTCAGCACTCAGTGACGTCACCAACATTCTCGATAAACGCCACTTTGCGGCTAAGAACAACATATGTTCACCCTTTTTTCTACGTGTAGACAACTCACTGACCTCGTTGAACATCAGTCGTATAGCAATCACGCCTTCATTCTCTTATTGAATTCTTCAAATCAACACACCAACGCGGATGATCAGCCCACCGATGGTCAACCTAGAATTGCAACAACCCCAACCAACACGTACCGCCGAGAATTCTCTCGACCACTTGATGGACAGTACTCAGATCACCGCCATATATACACAGACGACTTCGAAACATCGGACGGAGTGGGAGCTGCCTCGCGTTCGGCCACCCTACCCCAAGAGGCCTCTGTATTTTCTGCAGAGCTACTACGCACTCGAATTGTACATCTCCGTTACAAAAAGTGACCGCCTCCACAAATATGTTATGTTTTCAGGCAGTCTGAGTGTTCTCATCCACCTGGAAATTCTGCACTCTGAACACCCTGCCCATAGAAAATGCAACACGACCTATTCACGATATCAGAGACGGGCCAAGCGGTCGAGTTCTGCTGGATCCCTGGACACGGGGGAACAAGAGGAAACGAGCGAGCAAATTCTCTTGCTAAACAGGTGTCTACTCAGCATGAACAATTCATCTCCATACATTACCGATACTGGTTCCCAGTCATTAACTCACGTATAACATCACGATGGAACGACTCTGTGAAACATAGTGGACAAAAACTGCAGTTAAGCCATCCGTGAAGCGTGGGAGAGTGAGACGCCAGTTTTTTTCTGATAGGGGAGATAAAGTGTTCATTAACCGTCCATGTTCGAGACACACGTGGATTACCCACAATCACCGATTGGACATAGACATGGGACCGGACGCAACACCATGCCCCTGTTGCCACCAAGGGGCAATCAGTGTGAAACACTTGCTTATGGATTGTGATGTCCTCGCAGCAGCCCGACTAGCCTTCTTGAGCTCCCCGTGCACCATACAACGCCTGCTCACAGAAACAGAACACCGAAAAACAAACTGATCGCTTTCAGAAAACATACCGGACTATACGAGGTAGTGTGAAACTAACGAGGCTGGAATCATCTCTCTTCCTGAGCTCGCTCTCCTCCATTCGTATTAATAGTGAACTTTAACTTAACTTCGGACACGAAGCAGTGCACAATCAACGGATCATCGTGCCCTACGGAAGATCACTCAGTGACTACACGTTGGAGCTCCGGTGGAAAACAGATAAACTGCTGCTACTACTACATTCCGATAAGCATATCGACTCATTGATTAGCTTGTTAGAGTCTAGGTTATCAATTAACTGGATTGATAAGACATTTTTCTAAAATCTTTGATAGGAGTAGTTAATAGTTGTACAAGACGGCCTACTGAAGGAATTAGATAGGGGTTAATTAGCGGTGGGCGGGGTGGGGGGTAGGATGCGATGCATGCACCTTGACTCACCGAGCTTACGGGGGTGCGCGCAGAATTGGGGAACGGGGGGCAGAGGGTTCCGGAACTGGTTTGGTGCCCCAAGTCAGCTAACGGACGGGGGGAAAGGGGGGGGG
>SDVV010042969.1:0-10291 GCA_016164225.1 Gammarus roeselii
TGTACATATTAAATACGACTAAATAACTCGTCAGGAAGATCGAGAAAAACAATCGATAATTCTTAAACTGTAAATACGCCCTTGTTTTCAACAATACTTGCATGAATGAAAACCTGCTACCTGTTTACACGAATGTTAGACCTCATGACTAGGCGGTAAGGGATGAAACTATTACGGTAGAGTACCGTAAAAAAATGATCGAAAAACAAAGATGGAAGACGGATGAGGCAAATGAACGTGACATCTAAAACTCTTCGAAATACCTGGAACCAGGACGGGCCATAGTCTTCTAAGTAAAATCGTTCAAGAAATCAAAGACCTTCGCGACACTCAGGATAATGCAGTCAGGATCAAAACCGTCCGAAAGCACAACTGCCTATACCGTGGACAAATTTATTTTCAGGAGGACGAGGACGCCTTCCTAATGTTTCTGAAGACCAACGTCAGCTACTCAATATCGGCCTTAATTGACGTATTAAACCAAAATTTGACACAAACATGAAAAAAGTGGAAATGGAAATGTTGTAAGAGTCATTACTCAGCCTCCAAAGCAAGAAAAAAGTCACAATCAGCCCAGATCTTACGGATCAACTTCGAAGTGAAGCAACCATCGGAAGATGCAATAAGCCTAGCCATCTGTTCACACCCAACCTTTGAGAAGCAGCCAAGCAGTTGAGAAAAAAACTCGAAAATAGTTATCCGGAGAGCTGATAAATCCAATATCTTTGTAATCCTCAACAAAGAAGATTACTGACAAAAACTGAAGACACTTCTAGGCATTCAAACAAAGTTCACATAGCTTGATCGAGAGCCAACTGAAGAGTTGCAGCGCAAGGGGAACAAACTCATCTCAACTGGTGACAGCGTCATTGTGCATAAACTCCTCAATCTCATCGTCGGGACTTACACTCCTGGATACATTTATGGCAACGTTAAATTTCATGAAGAAGATCATCCCCTCAGACCAATTACACCGCAAGTAACTAGCAACATTTACAGTGTCCCCAAAGAACTTGATAATATTATAAAATCATGTATCTGTCGTAAATACTCATTAAAATCGCGAGACGATTTCATTAGCATTCTTCGGGCAAATCGACCCGATGGCCTACTATTTTCGTTGAATGTAACAAGTTTGTTTACGAATGTCCCTGTAGAAACGACAATTCAGATCATTCTCCATCAAGTCTATCACTACGAAACTGAACCTCCACCGTCCATTCCAGAAGCAATAATGAAAAAGTTGATGATGGCATGCACGACCGAGTCATCCTTCCGCAGTCCTAATAACAACAGTATATATATATATATATGACTACGAATCGTGTCTTTTGGAGTCATTCGGGTTTTAGGGCAGGGGTTGACCGGAGTCAGCCGCGCAAAACGTGCAATCTAGAGTCAGCGGCGGAGGCGGGCGGCGTGGAGGGAACGGAGGTGACTCATTCGGATTAACGGACAGCTCATATATGGTAATAGGTTATATATTTGTATTTACATATAAATATTTGCATTTCAATGCTGGGCATACTGTATTGCAAATCCGTTGCATGTCATGTTGCATATATGCATTTTCAATGCTGCTCCTCTGAATGTTAAGGGATTTTGAAAACACACATTTATAAGGCAATTTTTTTATTGATAATAATTTACATGCAGTATTATAGATTAAAAATCTCCCCCATTCCGGACACGTCCAAGATGATTTTTTTTAACCTCGGTACCATTTTTACCTCATTCGCTGTTGATCAATTTACACGTGACATGGATTCAATTATTTAAATGTTATTTATCAGTACCCTTGCGCTCCGTTTTACTTACTCCTGCAGTAACTAATTCATTCAATTTTCTCTACTGCGAGCTATCGCACACATAGAATAAGATGCCATATAAACAGGTGACTGAAACATTCCTTCTAAGGAGAAGATCCCGTTATGGAATATTTTCAAGATGCAAATTATCTGCTCAGGGAGAATAGGATTGTCATTATCTATGGAACCGTTTCGTCATAATTCTCTCGCTTTGACAAATTAGGTGAGATTGCTCTGATCTGTTGTTTGAATTGTACTTTTTCTATGACTGACTTGTCATTATTTTTATATATCCGAGTGTATATTTCGTTTTATATTTATGTCTGGATTACAATTCTATATATTTTTATGTAAATATTTGTTTGTATTCCTATCTAGTTAGGGTATAATTGACTCATTCGAAGGCTGGTTGGATACATGCTACCAGCCTGATATTGAATTTTAGGCAATGTTTTGCGTGTTTTCCATCTATTTATTTCATAAGTCTATAATATCAATAAGAATAGTACGGCTTATTAGTCTTGCAGTTGACGAGTTGATGTTTGTATTTTGGATTGATTCAGCAGCTTCATTTCGAGGTTCTGTATACTCTATAACGCATTATCCAGTTTTGAACTAGATATATCAGTGTTCCATTGACGCGGTGTTCCAATAGCGAGAGTAGCTGAACGATATGGATTTATTGTAAGTTATTATATTGTGTTATGTATACAAAGTGGATGATCGGTTGATTTATGTTAAATTTGTAGTGTGTTTTGGGATTTTGAATAGTTATCTCATACAGTTATATGAATTTTAGGTTAATTGGTCGGTTATTGCATCATTTTCCTTATTTTATTGAATCTTGATCTTGTCAGTATGTATCTTTGAGTTTTGTATGTACTCGGTATTAGCTATTTTATACAATATCGAAATATTAGAATATATTACGTTTGTATCTGCAATGTGGAACATTATTTCAGGTTTAATTTAGTTACATGTTGCATATTTTTAATGTTTTATCTATCTTTTTACATCCTGGTACAATGTATGACGTTGATATTATATATATAGGAGATTCCAATTGTTACAAACTTGGTATTGTTGTTACATTGTTGTATATTTAGTGTAGGAACATACTTCAATGTTTAGGTAGAGTTAGAGAGTCCCCTAGGCAAAAGCTCGTTGCGTTTACGTTTATTTCCGATTTACTATGATGGATACACCGTATATAATAGTTAAACATTGTCGGTTAGGGTAGAGTAGAGAATTTTATTTAGCTATTTTTTAAAGATATTGTTGTATGATTTTTTTCCACGATAATCACATGGATGTATGTTTAAGAGGTGTTAATCCGTACTGCATTTTTGTGGACATTTCGTCATTGATTCATAGCAAGCGTGTAGTTTACCGTTTTTAGAAGACGATTTACTAAAGGATGGGTCAAGGTGTAAAGGTAGCTTACACTCTTTGGTGGTCATTTGGAGTTCGTCCAAGTTCAACGTGATTTTTGTAAGTTCTTGTGGATGTCGGTATTAACTTCCGTGTGTTTGTTAGAGATGTTATCCGACAAGCTGCTGATCGTTGTAGTGATTTACTGATTTACTTAGGTCGTCAGTGAACGAAAACCCAGCCTTTTATGGCCACACACTCTTTGAGACTCATGTCAGGCACAATCTTGACCTCTATAACTAAGTATAGATTTCTGGTTATGTCCAGGATGTGACTTTGCTCGACGTTGTTCAGAGATAATGGACTAAACAGATGCATGGTATGTCTGTGGTATTCTCCCGTGAATGGGTGTTAACTCTAAATTTGTTATATATCAGTGGTGGATTGCTGAGAAGTGACCTAGTAAAGCATTGTTGAGTTCGTTGTTACGACACAGTGGGATAGGATTTTATCGTACTAGAGGCATAGCATCAGTTAAGTCTAGGAATTTGTTATAGATTTGAACGGATACCGTAGTATTATTACTTTGTTATGCATGAACTCAGCGATGAATGTCAGATTTTCGGTATGGCTGTTATGTTATTAGTATATGATCTTTGTCATGAACCAGATGACGTGGGATATTGGAGAAGGATTTATCATCTGGGCGTGGTAGGATACACCGTATATAACAGTTAATCAATGTTGCTAAGGGTAGAGTAGAGAATTTTATTTAGCTATTTATAGTTGTTTATGAATGTTTTGACTGGTTATCATGGAAACATATATGTATTTGATATAAATTCACATAAATTCATGGAATGCTGTATAAATACTTTTTATTGGATGTAATGATCCAAAATACTGATGGGTTTTACCTCTCGACACTGGATTTGGGTTCGGTTCATTGTCGTCTTGGAGAGGTAATCTATCGGATTCAATATACATCTCAATTGTTTTATCCGCTCGCATGTCTTTACTAGATACTTATTCCCGCATGTTTTACTTTTATACATGATGTGATCCGTTTGCAGTTTATACACTTAGAAGTTATTGATCAATTCAGACTGTGTTATGCGATTGCGTTCCAATTCAGAATATCTGACTTATTCGAGCATTCACCAGATCCACTATAGCATTTTTCACTAAAGGCTTGTGATGATTACAGTAAACATAACCAATCCAAACCTAATCTAACCAAGGATTTTTATTTTCTCCCCTGTTTTCATACTTATTTCATGTATTTCTTTATTGATTTAAGATTTATTCATATCAATTCTATTTACTTGACTCTGCTGTAGTTTTACCAACCTTTAGCAGATTGTGTGCCTACAAATATACATAGATGTATGTACGTATATATTTTTACTTTGTTTCTTACAAGTCCAGTAATGTCGTTTAATTTCAAGTAATGTTTAGTGATCGCTCGTTAGTGGACTGTCGAGTTCAAAACGTTTATGTACGCTTACCGCATATGTCAGTGATTGTTACGAGTGGTAAAGCGTTAGCAAGTTTATGTTCGGTTTTACTGTTTGAGTAAGATTTTTTGCTGTAATGTTGGATATTCTTCTCCTTCCATTTCGTCTATTATAACGAATATTGAATAATTCCACTGTAACATATTAACAGATCTGTTATGTAAGGTCCGCCGTCAACAAGATCTAGGACATAAACCATGTCTAAGGTACATAATTAGCGAAATATATATCAATTTACGACAACATTGATCGAATATCAATGAATATATGTCGGCATATGCCGATATAATGTATTGCGTATACACGGTTGATGCCGGCATATGTCGGTATATGCCGATATAAAGTATGGCGTATACACGGTTGATGCCGGCATATGTCGGCATATGCCTATGTAATGTATGGCGTAAACACGGTTAATACCGGTATATGCCGGCATATGTCGATATAATTTAGGCGTATTCACGGTTGATGTCGGCATATGCCGGTAAAATGTTGGCGTACACATGGGTGATGCCGGCATAATGTAGACACACACACACACATTTCGTATGCATATACAGGATCGGTTAACATCTGAGACATTGTACCTCATTAGAATAAAATCCTTTTTTTTGTTATAAGTTGTTTAATGTGGAGCAGCTTCACGTCATGATAGGTTAAAAGATTCAAACATCCTTACCTAACCAACTTAACGAAGAATTATGTGTCATCTTTCGAGATTTCCTGCTTAAGTATGATACTTATTCATCGAGTGGATCAGCTTCACAGCATGTTATGTTGGAAGAACTATTCATCCTAATCTAACCTAACCTACTGTATTCAAGAAATGATGTATTTTCGATCGACTTCTCATGCTTGCATATGATTTTCAGTGTTTTAGGATTAATACGTAACAATATCTCCACTTGACTCTACATTTCGATCTTTCCTTTACAGTTTTGATTCACACTTCCAATTTTGATTTAGCAAATCTCATTCGTTGATGAGAAAATTTCATCCGTTTTCATAGATAATTTCATCGTGGTATGATTGTTATAGCCTTTTTTTCATATGATTCTTGACTTTTGATTTGACACAATTCTACATCACTTTTACATGTTATTCACACCCATCATAAAAATTTAACCCAACCTAACCTAACCTAACCTAACCTCACCTTATGTACGGGTTTTAGTCATTGATATATACATATGAACCCCTCCACACGGTTCTTTGTAAAACTTTCACCTTCGTGGTCACTCTCGACCCATATTAGTGAGCAGAGAGACCAGATTTTCAATCTTAGATGGTTTGAATGTTGCATGTATTTCACATTTGTATCATGTTTAACACAAACGAACACTTCGTCTCATACTAGGTCTACCACATTTACTCCAATATCTCTTGACACTACATCATTTGACGACTTGCACGACTGATTTGCTTTTTCTTTCCTATAATTTTCATATCCATGACGATGACTTCGTTTCAGACCTCGCCACACATTACTCGTGGATTTATGTTTATTCAATTTTATTTATTTTTTGCAGAGATAGCAAACCCCCATTACCGAATTACTTTCGAACGAACGACCACGCAAGCTATACCCCTCATCCTTCCACAACAGAATCACAATCTCGACTGAGCAAGATCTGATCGGACTCTGATTTCTATCATCCCAATCTGTAACGTATCTAGAACATTCACCCCCAAGATAGGCTTATGTCAATGTTTAAATCTGTCATGACCGACATTTTGAGTTTCCGTTTATACAGTGAAACCTATTCTTTTACTGATTTCGACAATTCGATGTTACTTCCGACTGACACGATGTATGCAATTCACTGCTTAACCTTTGAGTTTCAGGAAAATATAAACATTTGATAAAGGATTGACATGGTTTATTACTGTATTATCAGTGTTAATTACAGATCTTGCTGGATTCATCAATACTTTCTAACTCATTCTTTTTATTTTGTAACAGCATGGATCGTACATCCAACCATACCCATCATCACAATAATTCAGTTTCCTCTCAAAATCTTTCATATACTCCAGCACATCTTTGATGCGAATACCGAACGCTGTTCCGTTCCCGTGAGTCCACAAATGTAGCACTCATTCATCTTGAACCTTAATTATTCGAACCTTATCCAATTCAAAGTCATTCTGATCTTTATCATGGAGGAATTGTTGCATACGTTCCAGATTTTCTGTTGTTCATAGGTAAAATCCGTTTCCCACTACCTCAGTTTTATTACAGTCATGATGATGATTTTCCACTTGGATCATATAATTTTCAAGATTTGTTTCTTATTTCCCTTGAACTTTGTTACATGCGACTATAACCCGTCGACAATAGTTACCCTAAACCAACTTCTTTTTCCATTCATCCATACATGAATGTTATCTCCCACTTGTTTAATCTTTGTTTTGCCTATTCCGAGATGACTGATATTTTCTACACTAGTTAATATATGTTCGATCCGACTCATATCATCTTCGAAGTTTTCTTCTTCCAGAACACGTAAACTAATTTGTACCACGTGAACATTCATTGTTATCTATTTGAGAGTGAGCCGTCCTGCTTCGATTACACTCATCTTGACACTGACTCCAATCTCAGTCTGCAGCTAGCTATTATAATGCGATTGCATGTTTTTTTGCCAACATTAGGCCTATCATCGATCGCCTTGATCATCATCAGTGTATGTATGTATGTACGTGTATAGGGATGTGTATGTATGTGCATGTGTATGTTCAAACGCATGTACGTATACATGAGTTTAAACATACACATGCATATACGTACACACCCTATACACGTACATACACGTACATAAAGATACACATATGATGACCAAGGCGATCGATGATACGCCTAATGTTTGGCAAAAAAAACACACGCAAACGCATTATAATTGCTAGCTGTATGCCAAGATTAAAGTCAGTGTTACGTTGAGTGTAATTGGAGCAGGACGGCTTATCCTCAATGAGATAGCAATGAATGTTCATATGGTAAAATTTAGTTTACGTGTTTTGGAAGAAGAAAACTCCGAAGATGATATGAGTCGGATCGAAAATATATTGACTACTGTTGAAAGTATAAGTTACCTCAGAATGGGTAAACAAGAATTAAAAGAGTGGGAGATAACATTCATATATGTATGAAGAAAAAGGAAGTGGGCTTTGGGTAACTAATGTTGACGGGTTACAGTCGTATGTAACCAAGTTCAAGGGAAATAAGAAACCAAATCTCGAAATTTATATGATCCAAGTGGAAAAATCATCATCATGACTGTAATAAAGCTGAGATAGTGGGAAACGGATATTACCTAAGAACAAGAGAAACTCTGGAACGTATGCAACAATTCCTCTATGATGAAGATCAGATTGACTTTGAATTGAAGAAGTTTTGAATAATTAAGGTTCAAGAAGAATAAGCACTACATTTGTGGACTCACGGGAACGGAACAGCCTTCGGTATTCGCATCAAAAATGTGCTGGAGTATATCAAGGATTTTGAGAGGAAACTGAATCATCGTGATGATGGGTATGGTTGGATGTATGATCCATGCTGTAACAAAATCAAAAGAATGAGTTAGAAAATATTAACGAATCCAGCAAGATCTGTAATTAATACTAATAATCCAGTAATAAACCATGTCAATCCTTAATCAACTGATAATATTATCCTAAGACTCAAAGGTTAAGCAGTGAATTGCATACATCGTGTCAGTCCTAGGTAACATCGAATTGTCAAAATCAGTAGAAAAATATGTTTCACAGGATAAAATGAAACTCAAAATGTCGCTCATGACAAATTTAAACATTGCCATATGATCTTGGGGGTGGATGTTCTAGATGTGATACAGATTGGTAGGATAAAAATCAGAGTCCGATTAGATCTTGCTCAGTCAAGGTTGTGATTATATTGTGGAAGGATGGAGTGATAACTTGAGTCGTCGTTTGTTCGAAAGTAATGGGGTAACGGGGGGTTGTAATCAATGCAAAAAAAAATTGAATAAACATAAATCCAAAATTAATGTGTGGCGAGATCTGAAACGAAGTCATCGTCAAGAATATGAAAATTATAGGAAAGAAAAGGCAAATCAGCCGTGCAAGTCGTCAAAGGATGTAGTGTCAGGAGATATTGAAGTAAAAGTGGTAGACCTAGTATGAGACGAAGTGCTCGTTTATGTGAAACTGGATACAAATATGGAATACTTGTAACATTCAAACCATCTAAGATTGAAAATCTGGCCTCTCTGCTAACTAATATGGGTCGAGAGTGACCACGAAGTAGAAAGAATTAGGTGAAAGTTTTATAAAGAACCGTGTGGAGGGGTTCATATGTATATATCAATGACTGAAACTTGTACATAAGGTTAGGTTAGGTTTTTTTGATAGGTGTGAATAACATGTAGAAGTGATGTAGAATTGTGTCAAATCAAAAATCAAGAATCATATAAAAAAACCGCTGTAACAATCAAACAACGATGGAATTATCTATGAAAACGGATTAAATTTGCTAAATCAAAATTGGAAGTGTGTATCGAAACTGTAGAGGAAAGATCGAAATGTGGAGTCAACTGGAGATATTTGTTATGCATGAATACTAAAACACTGAAAATCATATCCAAGCATGACAAGTAAATCGAAAATCTATAATTTCTTGGATGCAATAGGTTAGGTTAGGATGAATAGTTCTTTCAACCTAACATGCCGTGTAGCTTATCCACTCGATGAATAGGTATCATACGTAAGCAGGAAATCTCGAAAGATGACACGTAATTATTCGTTGAGTTGGTTAGGTTGGGATGACTAGATTTTGTAACCTATCATGACGTAAAGCTGCTCCACATTAGATATATTGTAACAAAAAAAAACAATTGATTTTATTCTAACGAGGTAAAATGTTCCAAATGTTAACCGATTCTATGTATGCATACAAAATGTGTGTGTGTGTGTCTACATTATGCCGGCTTCAACCATGTATACGCCTACATTATACCGGCATATGCCAACATCAACCGTGAATACGCCTACATTATACCGGCAAATGCCGGTATCAACCGTGTGTACGTCATACATTAAATCGTCATATGCCGACATATGCCGGCAAATGCCGGCATCAACCGTGTATACGTCATACATCATATCAGCATATGCCGATATGATGTATGACGGTCGGCAAATGCCGACCTATATTTATTGATATTTGATCAATGTTGTCGTACATTGATATATATTTCGCTAATTATGTACCGTAGACATGGTTTATATCCTAGATCTTGTTGACTGCGGACCTTACAAAACAGAACTGTTGTAACCTTGTTACAGTGGATTTATTCAATATTCGTTATAATAGACGGAAATGGTATGAGCAGCAAATCCAACATTACAGCAAAAAATCTTATTTGACAGTAAAACCATACATAAAACTTGCTAACGCTTCAACACCCGTAACAGTCACTGACATACGTGGTGCGCACATAAACGTTTTGAACTCGACAGTCTACTAAAGAGCGAGAACCTAACATCACTTGAAATTAATGGGTATTACTGAACTTGTAACAAGCAAAGTGAAGAGAAAATATATATAAATAGATATAT
>SDVV010042970.1:0-10291 GCA_016164225.1 Gammarus roeselii
TGATGCATAAATAATGTGTACAATTATCATTGACGGTGCAGATCATAGACCAAATCGCAAGTAGTGCGCAGTTTATCATGAAATAACAATGAGTATATTGACATTTAAATAACATTAAACAAGAAGTTTATGGATGATAGCACCACGTTGTCCTTTTGTTAGGAAATGGCACAGATCACTATGTATGGCACAGATCACTGGAACAGATCACTATGTATGACACAGATTACTGGGACAGATCACTATGTATGGCACAGATCACTGGCACAGATCACTATGTATGACACATACCACTCACAGATCACGATGTGTGGCACAGATCACTGGGACAGATCACTATATATGGCACAGATCACTGGCACAGATCACTATGTATGGAACAGATCACTGGGACAGATCACTATATATAGCGCAGATCGCTGGCACAGATCACTATGTATGGCACAGATCACTGACACAGATCACTATGCATGGCACAGATCACTGTGTATGGCACAGATCACTGGCAAAGATCACTATGTATGGCCCAGATCACTGGCACAGATCACTATGTATGGCACAGATCACTGGCACAGATCACTATGTATGGCACAGATTCCTATGTATAGCACAGATCACTGACTGGCACAGATCACTATGTATGGCACAGATCACTGACACAGATCACTATGCATGGAACAGATCAATATGTATGGCACAGATTACTGGCACAGATCACTATTTATGGCACAGATCACTGGCACAGATCACTATCACAGATCACTATGTATGGCACAGATCACTGGCACAGATCACTATGTATGGCACAGATCACTGGCACAGATCACTATGTATGGCACAGATCACTGCCACAGATCACTATGTATGGCCCAGATCACTGGCTTAGATCACTATGTACGGCACAGATCACTGGCACAAATCACTATATATGGCACAGATCACTGGCACAGATCACTATGTATGGCACAGATCACTGGCACAGATCACTGACACAGATCACTATGTATGGCACAGATCACTGGCACAGATCACTATGTATGGCACAGATCACTGGCACAGATCACTATGTATGGCACAGATCACTGACACAGATCACTATGTATGGCACAGATCACTGGCACAGATCACTATGAATGGCACAGATCACTGGCACAGATCACTATGTATGGCGCAGATCACTGGCACAGATCACTATGTACGGTACAGATCACTGGCACAGATCACTATGAATGGCACAGATCACTGGCACAGATCATTATGTATGGCACAGATCAGTGCCACAGATCACTATGTATGGCACAGATCACTGGCACAGATCACTATGTATGGCACAGATCACTGGCACAGATCACTATATATGGCACAGATCACTGGCACAGATCACTATGTATGGCATAGATCACTGGCACAGATCACTATGTATGGCACAGATCACTGACACAGATTACTATGTATGGCACAGATCACTGACACAGATCACTATGTATGGCACAGATCACTGGCACAGATCACTATGAATGGCACAGATCACTGGCACAGATCACTATGTATGGCGCAGATCACTGGCACATATCACTATGTATGGCACAGATCACTGGCACAGATCACTATGCATGGCACAGATCACTGGCATAGATCATTATATATGGCACAGATCACTGGCACAGATCACCATGTATGGCACAGATCACAATCTATGGCACAGTTCACTGGCACAGATCACTGGCACAGATCACTATGTATGACGCAGATCACTGGCACAGATCACTATTTATGGCATAGATCACTGGCACAGATCATTATGCATGGCACAGATCCCTGGCATAGATCACTATATATGGCACAGATCACTGGCACAGATCACCATGTATGGCACAGATCACTGGCAAAGATTACTGGCACAGATTACTATGTATGGCACAGATCACAGGCACAGATCACTATGTATGGCACAGATCACTGGCACAGATCACTATGTATGGCACAGATCACTGACACAGATCACTATGTATGGCACAGATCACTGGCACAGATCACTATGTATGGCACAGATCACTGGCACAGATCACTATACATGGCACAGATCACTGGCACAGATAATTATGTATGGCAGAGATCACTGGCACAGATCACTGGCACAGATCTTTATATATGGCACAGATCACTGGCACAGATCACTATATATGGCACAGATCACTGGCACAGATCACTATCTATGGCACAGATCACTGGCACAGATCACTATGTATGGCATAGATCACTGGCACACATCACTGGCACAGGTCATTGGCACAGATCACTATGTATGGCACAGATCACTGGCACAGATCACTATATATGGCACAGATCACTGTCACAGATCACTATGTATGGCACAGATCACTGGCACATATTACTGGCACAGATCATTGGCACAGATCACTGGCACAGATCACTGGCACAGATCACTGGCACATATTACTGGCACAGATCATTGGCACTGATCACTGGCACAGATCACTGGCACAGATCACTGGCACAGATCGCAGATCACTGTCACAGATTACTGGCACAGATCACTGGCACAGATCACTGGCACAGATCACTAGCACAGATCACTGGCACAGATCACTGGCACAGATCACTGGCACAAATCACTATGTATGGCACAAATCACTGGCACAGATCACTGGCACAGATCATTGGCACAGATCACTGGCACAGATCACTATGTATGACACAGATCACTGGCACAGATCACTGGCACAGATCACTAGCACAGATCACTGGCAAAGATCACTGGCACAGATCAGTGGCACAGATCACTGTTACAGATCACAGACACAGATCACTATGTATGGCACAGATCACTGGCACAGATCACTGGCACAGATCACTGGCACAGATCACTGGCACAGATCACTGGCATATATCACTGGCACAGATCACTGGCACAGATCACTGGCACAACTCACTGGCACAGATCACTGGCACAGATCACTAGCACAGATCACTGGCACAGATTACTGGCACAGATCACTGGTACAGATCACCATGTATGGCACAGATCACTGGCACAGATCACTGGCACAGATCACTATGTATGGCAAAAAATGGCAACTGAACCCCGAAAAAGTAATGTTCCATTTAGGTATTGATTCTCCTCTTGAAGAACGCTGCTGGTTTGTTCTCATATTTATCCAATCAGAATCAGCCAAACGTTATTAGTATATTTGCTTCTACTGGTAAGAAATATCTTCAGAATACATCAACCAGGTAATTATGTTTTTCCTTAGTTTCTTAGCGGGTTAATATTTGTTAGCATTATGTTATTTTACTACTTTATTATCTAGTAAAACCCGATTCCACATTTCTAATAACATTTATATACGATTATTACGTCTCATTGATACGCAATTGAAACAGTCTTCCATGTCCTTTTTCTTACCGGCTAAACAACTTCTTGGGTAAATTGAAGTTCCCGGCTGGCATTTTAATAGTAATTGTACCATCCTTGAATTGTCGTACAGGTGGTCAGCCTTGGGCATTCATCGATAGGAGCCCCTGCACATCCGCCCAATAATAAGTGGTGAGAGCGGAGAGTGCTGCAGCTGCCCGCAGTGGCTTGCTCGTTCCTGATGCTGTCGTGTATTTGCATGAACACACTTCATGTTCTCTAAATTACTGAAGCCTAGGGGGGCACCCTCAGGAGGGTCACGGGGCAATACCCTCGCCCCCTTCACAACCATACCAAGTACATAATGTGAGTGTGAAATTTTGCACCCGCCCGCATACCAAACCATGAAAACTCCTTCTGGGGGTCGAGGCCTACACCTATCTCCAAAAGTCTGGATGTTTCATAAACGTGACTCTACCTCAGCCCCACACCGGCGTCTACAGCGTCTGAAACAGCTTCTCCTAGGAGGCACCGCCCTGTGGCGATATCTCGCGTAAGGTGACTCCCAATCGACCAAAAAAGTTCCTGCCAAAGAGGTTCCTCAGGGACGTCCCACAACAGGTTGGTGCGAGGTTAGCAGTCAGCGCTGCAGTGCAGAGGCGTTGTGTGCGCTCAGTGCAGAGGGGTAGTGCAAGCGTGAGGTTTCGTCCCTTGGAGCTATATAAGGAGTTGCAGTCCAGTGATGCTCTGCACGAACGGCTGAAGAGTAGTAGTCCAGGGGCGTAGTGCAGGGGCCCGGTGTGGATCAAGAGAGTGCAGTTCAGTGACGCAGTACAAGGGTTCAGTACTTACCGAGGCAGTGCGGATCAGGGGCGCAGAGCATTGCAGTCTATGGCGCCGTGCAAGGCTGCACTGCCTTGCAAAGCGAGCATGCACGGAGGCCCCAGGCAGGGTACCAAACAGCTTTTGAAATGCAACGGCGGCGTATCCGTGAAATAAATCGGTGGATGAGAGAGGTAAAACCCTACATAGAAATTTCTGTTCAGTTTATCTGGGAATAAATTCTTCCGTCATGAGTCTCCAAGAACTTGTTGAATTCTTTTCGTTACACTTTTGTCTGCTATGAGAGTAACAGTCTCCAACATCATCCTTTTATAAATTTAGGCGCTCACAAAAAAAAAAAAAATGAATGAGTTTATTGGATCAGTTGATCAATTTTTTTATTATATTTATCTCAAGTACCGTTTCATTTTACGAATGATATTAACAGGTTACCTAAGTTATATTTATAGACTACTTTTATATGTGCATGTGGTAATTCATTACACAAGTCTTTTATTAATAAATTCGTGTATGTTGTTTCAAAATGTTTCCCTATGTAAGATTTGCTATCAAACGTACATCATAACTGTCATAAAATGACGGAAGGCCCATTTAAGAGGAACCATCAAGTACCTGAAGCTCATGTCCTAATCATACTAAGGGTTCCGGGGCATATTCGTTAGTTGTTAATATGTTCTCATTTTCACTGCATGGAGTATGCTCGTTCGACTTGACTGCGATGTTGAAACTAATGTTCTAGAGTGGATTCAACTTCTGATGAATGAAACTATCAACGGTGACTGAAATGGCATCACTATTCTAACGGTCTTCACTCTTAAGACTACAAACTGGTTGATGGTCTAAGAAATAGCGTCAAAAATTCTATGTATGTTCAACAGGTACGCCTAAAAAATAATAAACTCAAAGGTCTTATTCGTATAATTGTTTTTGTTTTGACGGAATTACAACCTGTCTATAATATATTGAAGCAAGATTGCTAAAAAACTTCCATTAAATGACAACTTATTTCGTCCTAATACTGCTACAGGATTCGGACAATATTTGCAACCGAATACAAAGGAAGATTATCAGAATAGCACTTCTAGTTTTATTCTATTGAATAGAGGTTAATAATCGCAGATTGACACACACGATTCGATGTTACCCTCCCACGGGGTTTGGCATTCGGATTAAAAAATCTTAATTTCAATCTAGTCGAGTCCACGCCGACTGGAAGCTCATCCATCACCAGAGCTCCAAACACAAGTGCATGACGATGGGCTCATAAGCATACATCAAGCCAATGATTATTCAACAGCATATTTCAGGGATTATACTTATCCTTATGAGATCTGTATTAGACTGTAACGACGTCGTGACACAAATAAGCAAGGCCGCTCTGTAAAACACATGCTCTCACTCACTTATTCATGCACTATGCCGTTGATGAGTATGAACGAAAACCTCTGTAATACATGAAAATGCACATACAGGGAACAATTCAACAATTGAATAAGCAACTACTGCGGTGCCCACCTGTTAGTAATAGCCTGTAGCCTGTTAGTAATGGCCTGTAACCTGTTAGTAATGGCCTGTAACCTGTTAGTAATGACCTGTAACCTGCTAGCAATGGCCTGTAACCTGTTAGTAATGGTCTGTAACCTGATAGTAATGGCCTGTAACCTGTTTGTAATGGCCTGTAGCCTGTTAGTAATGGCCTGTAACCTGTTAGTAATGACCTGTAACCTGTTAATGACGGCCTGTAACCTGTTAGTAATGGCATGCAACCTGTCAGTAAGGCCTGTAACCTGCTAGTAATGGCATGTAACCTGTTAGTAATGACCTGTAACCTGCTAATGGCCTGTAACCTGTTAGTTATGGCCTGTAACCTGTTAGTAGTGTCAGAAACAGCGAGAAACGACGAATAAATATGTGCAACAGAAATACGTTTGTATCCTAGAGCTTAGAGGAAAAACCCTGCAGCACTGCTCCAAAATTGTTGAGTCATGCACGTTGCTCGGTAACTGTACAGTCACGCACAATGCTATTTACTTCACAGTCAAACGCTGTACCCATTAACTGTACCGTTATACATAGTGCCCAATAACTCTATAGTCATGCGCAGTGGCCAGTAACTGTAATGTCATACGTAGTAGCCAGTAACTGCACTGTCATACGTAGTAGCCAGTAACTGTACTGTCATACGTAGTGGCCAGTAACTGTACTGTCATACGTAGTAGCCAGTAACTGTACTGTCATACGTAGTGGCCAGTAACTGTACTGTCGTACGTAGTGGCCAGTAGCCAGTAACTGTACTGTCATACGTAGTGGCCAGTAACTGTACTGTCGTACGTAGTGGCCAGTAACTGTACTGTCATACGTAGTGGCCATTAACTGTTCTGTCGTACGTAGTGGCCAGTAACTGTACTGTCATACGTAGTGGCCAGTAACTGTACTGTCATACGTAGTAGCCAGTAACTGTACTGTCATACGTAGTGGCCAGTAACTGTACTGTCGTACGTAGTGGCCACTAACTGTACTGTCATACGTAGTCACCAGTAACTGTACTGTCATACGTAGTGTACAGTAACTGTACTGTCATACGTAGTGGCCAGTAACTGTACTGTCATACGTAGTGGCCAGTAACTGTACTGTCATACGTAGTAGCCAGTAACTGTTCTGTCGTACGTAGTGGCCACTAACTGTACTGTCGTACGTAGTGGCCAGTAACTGTACTGTCATACGTAGTGGTCAGTAACTGTACTATCACACGTAGTGGCCAGTAACTGTTCTGTCGTATGTAGTGGCCAGTGACTGTTCTGTTGTACGTAGTGGCCAGTAACTGTTCTGTCGTATGTAGTGGCCAGTAACTGTTCTGTCGTACGTAGTGGCCAGTAACTGTACTGTCATACGTAGTCGCCAGTAACTGTACTGTCATACGTAGTGTCCAGTAACTGTACTATCATACGTAGTGGCCAGTAACTGTTCTGTCGCACGATGTGGCCAGTAACTGTACTGTCATACACAGCTTCCAGTAATGTACAGTCATACACAGTGTCCAGTAACTGTACAGTCATACCCAGCGTCCAATAACTATACTGTGTACGTTGTGTCCAGTAACTGTTCTGTCATACATAGCTTCCAGTAATGTACAGTCACCCAAAATGTCCAGTAGCTATACCGTCATAGAAATAAGCCAGTAATTGTAAAGTAAGTAACTGCAGAGTTGGCCACTGAACAGCACCCAGTAACTGTACTGTCATACGTAGAGCCCAGAAACTGTACAGTCGTACACAGTGTTCCGTAGCAATGTCGTCGTACAGTACTCAGTAACTGAATATTATAGTCATACACAGTCCCAAGTAACTGTACGGAACTTCCCAAGTGCTCAGCTGGGCACCGGGCATGCCTAGTCATCTTCAGTGGACAGGTGATTATGGGCAACGTGTGAGGGCTTATTAGAGGCCAGCGACGCATGTTGGGACTCAGTGTCGGCGGGGCAGCTGTGGGAGATGGTGCTAGGAGAGGGAGCTTTAGAGTGTGACTGAAGTTAGGTGGAAGGAGGTTATACAATTTGTAGTGATGTGGAGGGAGTTTATAGAATGCATAACGCTTTGGAGGGAGATAATGGAATTCATTGTGAGTTGGAAGGAGATTAAAGAGTTTATTGTGAGCTGGAGGGAGATTATAGAGTTTATTGTGAGGTGGAAGGAGATTATAGTTTATTGTGAGGTGGATTGAGACTATAGTGAAGGAAAAGTAGGAGGCCAGGCCTCAAGACGACAGAATATTGTAAGGAAGGGGGGCAGAAGGTTTATTTGGAGTTCATCAAGAACTTACTGAAACAAGGAACAGTTCTGTAAGCCAAACATACCATCATACGAGTCAAGCGCCAACCACATTGGTGCCAGCTATATACTTCCCCCGTCTGTGCAGGGCTAACAAAGAATAATTCATGCATTGGAGGTGAAATAGTCTCACAAGTTAAACATGTACGCAGGGCTTCGAAACCATAGCAGCAGACAGGCGAAGAGACTCGTCTAATCGCTTCATTGCTGGATTACAGTTCAATCATTGAACTATAAGTGCCAGCATCAAGTCTCAATGCGGACTGCTGCAATAATGAGTTGGAGCATCAATGATACGCCTCATGATCAGCTGTTGAAGAGGTCATTGTTGTTGAGTGAGGAGCTAGGGGACTCACGTCAGTCACGAGTACTTTACGATGGGGGGATGAGATAGTAATTATTCTAATTTAAACAGTCTTTTCCATCAGTCATTCATTCCATATCTGTAGAAACACCTCTTATAAAAATGAGAGTTTCATGGGTGTCCTTCCTAAAGTAACCCAGCGAGTAAGGCAGATCATGGGTGTCCTTCCTAAAGTAACCCAGCGAGTAAGTCAGATCATTAACGCGAGCACAAGAATTTGGGTATTTTAGTAAAGTATCCATGACTGGTTTGACGAAACGTGGAGCCAATTGGTGTCTGAGGTCAGTTATCAATTGTGTCACTTACAAGTCAAAAATGGGAAAAAATATTTATGGCTATTTCACGAAGATTGTTCTATAACTCTAAGGAATAAAAAAACTAACCTGTTTTGTCATAGTTAAACGGAAGAGGTGTTCGCTTCTCTATATGTGTGAGCTTCTCTATATGTGTTCGCTTCTCTATATGGGTTTGCTTCTCAATATGTATTTGCTTCTCTATATGTATTCGCTTCTCTATGTGTGTTCGCTTCTCGACATGTGTTCAAGTGGAATCTTCCCAGTGGCATTACGTTTAGACAAGAGAACTTAAGAACTTACGTAGCAGTCAAGGTGGAAGTGAATAGAATCTAAAGACAAATATTTTATGGTAACATTTCGATCGAGAGCGAATATAATCTCAGGACAGGAAGCGCTCATTACGAACACAGGATAGGATTAGCCTTTTCACATAAGCAGTGTTATATTCTAATCAACAGGTGTATGTTTATTTTTGACAGCCTAAGTATTTTCCTACACAAATGTGTCGTGTCATGGTTGAAGGACTCTTCTAGTCTCAGCTGGTCCAGTCTTATCCAGCCTGCCATGCTCCAGCTGGCGGTGTCTGTTTTCTTGCTCAGGAACGGATCCTGAACAGGAGGGACGGGCTTGTGTTGTTTGTTGACACGACAAAATTTCAAGTGGTTATGATTTGTGTTCTTTGGCAAGCACTCCGCTCAATAATGCTCGAGATCTGGGCTTCTTATATCAGAATAGCCACAATATTCGTAGTCCTTTACTTGAATGGTTGTGCTTCAGTCTCGGCGGATGTGCACAATTTTTTTGATGCTGTACACCAATTGCCAGTACAGAACCAAGCTTTTACGTTGAATCCCTCGCTACCCATTGGTATCAAAACTCGTATCATAATTCAGTACTCTTATCATAATATCATAACTGCTGAGGCTCATATTTTATCTTTTCTGAACATAAATATGTTTCACGTGAATGTCTTAGTAAAGAAATGGAAACAATTATATAATCAATTTCAACATTCTCTTCCAGGTGCTCTTAGTGTAGACAGTAACAGGTGTTCTTAGTGTAGACAGTAACAGATGCTCTTGGTGTAGACAGTAACAGATGCTCTTGGTGTAGACAGTAACAGGTGCTCTTGGTGTCGACAGTAAGCCATCCTTTGCGTGGCACTTGACCACATACCGTGTTGGATCATCAGGACTACAAGCAATACAGGTCAACACACTCAGTGGAACGTGGCTGTAGAAAGAGTTCCAACCATATGTGATATTTTTTTCATTTTTTTTAGGATTCAGCAACTGCTAGTTTAGTTTCAATACCCAGGCAACCTTTTGTGCTCCGCAAGTATCCTTCAGGTGGTTAACAGACACCCGCAACCTCTAGTGCTCTGCGACAGGTGGGCTACAGTCACCGCTCAACTTCTAGTGCCCTGCAGCTGTGTGACTCTGGTGATCAACTGCCCCGTCTTCAAACAACACAAATGCCCAACAGAAGGCACTCAAATGTGAGTAGACGTTGAGAATAACAGGGAGGAGATTACCCTGTGTTGATTAGTTTCAATAGGAATATGTCAGATACGAACACGCACACA
>SDVV010042971.1:0-10291 GCA_016164225.1 Gammarus roeselii
GTATCTAATAATAGAGAGTGATTAATTGAGTCACTGAGCGGTGGTTTGGTGGGTGCATAGTGGTTGAATTTGGAGACGTTGTGTGTTTTGTATGTGTATATGTTATTTGCTTAATCATAGTGGATTAGTAGGGACAGTTGGCGAGCGTTCGGCTGATAACCGACGGTGTGACTGGTTATTGGATTTGGTATTATTCTGTGTTCTGTATGTTTTTGATATATTTTTATATTCATTTAAGTGACTATATATATAGTGTGTATATTATACGTTAATATTGTTATATAATTTTTGATAGAATATAATTGAGTCGCTCGGAAGCTGGTGGCTATCGACTGGTTGGTGGTTACCGGTGGCTGGATTTGGAAATGTTTTGTGAATTGTACGTGCATAATTGTATGTATTTATCATTTGTTGGAATATTGTGGTATAATTGTAAAACTTGTCGCATACGCATTATTTTTCGCTGGTATTTTTTGTTGCTCATGATAAATGTTGTTAAATTATGACCAAATTCACTCCGCATGTGGGATATTGATAAATAGATGAGCTTATTCCCTCATTGACGCTTGGTACATGCTGAATTTGTCCTGGCTTGGAAATTAAAATGTTTATTCTACACAGTTAGAGGAATATTAAGATAAATTACGTGTGCATTTTCAATATATACCATAATTTCAGATATAGTTTGGTTATTTATTGTGGATACCATAGCTATAGAATATTTTATTTATTACAAGTTTGGCAATGTTAATCAGTTTCACTTTATGTTAGATAATTTCATTTATTGGATAATGGGTACTCGTTTGTATGAGTACGGAATCTGCCCATAACTTGGAGTCACTTAGTAGGTATATACTCATGATTATATGTTTTATTCGTATTATGAGAAATATAATGTTTATTTAATGCATTGTTCATGATGCAGAGGAATAAAACCAGGCGGTGTGGGTGCAATCTCTTATTATCTTGCAATTTTGATTGTAATGTTGTGGTGTATAGACTGTGTCTAGAAAATGCTTGGTAAATTGGCGATGCTAATAATTTTATTAATCGATGGGGGCTATTGATTGCCGGTTAGTGAGGACATTTTGCTTGATTTGGGGTTTATTTTTTTATTATTGTTCTGTAGGGTTACTTACGATGTAGAAGTGGGTTTACAAGAACTTTATTGAAGTATTATCAAGATTTATCGTAGTTTTTAGGGTTGCATGGGAATCAGATGTGGTTATGACTATGAAATTTTTGCAGGAACAACTAGGTATATTTTACTAAAGACGTAGTAACTTAGAGTGTTTAGGGTTTTTCTATATGATAGAATGATTATGGTCGTATCATTACTTTACTAGACACAAACTCACTTTATTTGTTAACATCATGAAATTGTTGGTATGGTTTATGAGGTAATAAAGGATTTTGGTCCTGATTCAGATTACCTTTGGAGATAAATGATCATTTACTGATGGGATTTAGTATAGGTTTATAACAGTTTATTTGTTACAAGGCTGGTAATGTATACCGGTATCATGTCTTGATAGACCATACACGTTGGATATTGGGTTAGGATTCGTCTAGGTCTGGTAGGATACCCCGTATGTCACAGTTCTAATGTTGATAAAGCCAAGGTAAAGAATTACCTCGTTTCATTTTTGGTGATGGATTTTCAAACGTTTATCATAGGATTTTTATTTTAATAGCGGTAAATTTGCTTCATTTGTGTTAGAAATTATTGATGTATTTAACGTCTTGATATCGAATCTGGCAACCCTTAAGGCTGACTTGGAGAACTATTCTATCCGATTTGTATGTACTATTGGATATTAGTGAAGAAACCCATCCGTTTTGTAGGCCTATTTTATGTACATCGGTCGCACGTCTTGGTAGATAAATAACATTAGATATTAGATAGGATATGTACGTATGTGGTAGGTTATTTCGTACTTCATGGTTATTAACGTATGTTTGGGCCATGGTATGTGTTTGTGATGCTTTTTTTTAAAGTAAACTCTATAGTACGATTCATTGAGTTCGGTATGTTCTCTGTAGGGTTAACATCATAAATTTTCTATTTATTTGGCGTCCGTTGATTATATATGATATGGCTCTTGTTTTAGTTTCCCATAGAAAAAAATGGTCGTCATTTGTCGTAATTTACTAAAAGTTTGCGAATTAAAATTTGCATAAGTGTTTTATCATCGATACATATGAATATAACCCAAGAAAATACATGCTCCATACGGTCGTTATGCTCTGTGGTAAATTTAATTTCAGCAAGACAAAATATGTTCATGTACAGGAGATTAGTAAAGGGTATAGTAAAAAATTGAAGTACCCATTTTATTGTACGTGAATCATTTTGTAGGGGTCATCACAGTTTTGTATGTTTAGGGTTTCCATCTTCACTGTAGGTTTTGCTGTTGGAGTGTTTTGCTTCATTTAATTCCTATCTTGGTTCGATATCTTTGTGTAGGTTTCGATACCGATCCAGTTTGAGAATGCCGGGAAGAAAAATTTCATAGGATTTAAATATACCATTAGGCGTTAGTGTAGCAATACTTTGCTTCATTTACTGTGCATGTTAGTTGTTTATCTCGGTTCCACAAACACTTAGATTGTCTTCGCTCGTTATTGGGTAAAATTTGTACGTGTATGCAACGTGTTGGGTCAGGGTTCCGGTAAACAATTTGAACGAGCATTATTATTTTCATTGCGTTATTACAGTTTTCAATAGTCTTTATTAGGTTACCTGAATTTAACCCTGCATTATCCCCATCTAAACTGCATTATACCCTGGTTTCCTGCATTATACCCATTTTTAAACTTTAGAAATAATGTGACTCGTTTTTTGCCTTAGACATTGTATTATTTTTTATAGAAATCTGCTTGTGCCGCGTTTTCAGCGGCAAATATTTAAAGTGTTGTCAAGCGTCAGTTTTTCTCTATTTTGTGTATTGTCAACGTAGCAATAAAATTTGTGTTCACCATTGGAATCGAAATGCGTTAAGGTCCTTTCTCCCTTGTTAGTAGTATAAAGTACTACGAAAACCGCTTTCTAGAGTCATTTTGGTGGGCGGGGTAGGGCGCGTTGCATGCAACTTGACTCGACCGGCCATACGGGGGCTCGCGCAGAAACGGGGGGCGGAAGGGGGGGGCGTAGGGTACCGAAACTAGTTTGGTGCGTGAGTCAGTGAGCGGAATGCTTATACCTGTTAACGGGTCATATATTTACGTAAGGGTATTAGCACTTCAATGCTTGGGGGATATTGCATCTGCGTTGCTTTCATATTGTATTTCAATGCTATGTCCTCTGAATGTTTTAGGGGGTATTGATACACATACATTTTATAGGATTTTTCATTGAAAATAATTCATATGCATTATTATATATTAAAAAGCCTCACTTTCCGCACACCTTCATCATGATTTTTCAACCTCGACATCATTTTATACGTTGCTCGCTGTTGATCAATTTTACACGTAGCATAGAACCAATTAGTTATTGTTATTTTTATCCGATTGTTTTATTCAGTACCCTTGCGCTAAGCTTTACTTACTTCTGCAGTATCTCCTCAATTCGTTTTTTCTATGCCTTGTGATAGCCGATGAAGGAAAATAGATACAAAATTTACGGAGGACTGAATCATTCCTAGAGAAGAATCACTTAAGAGCAAATTGTCTCAAACGATGCTTGATTGGTGGTTCGTAGCGGTGGAGGGTTGGGATATTGTGCCTGTTTTTTTCATTTATCACTATGCATTCTTTTATAGGATTAGTGTGGTAGGCATGTCTTATAACTCAATTTGCAGCCTTAGTGTGCGAACGATCCTGTTTGTACCAGCCTGAAGGTAGGATTGCAGGCAAGGTTCTATGTTTCCCATCTATTTATTTCATTTGTATAAATTATCTATAGAAAATAGTAGGGATTATTTGTCCGGCTGTTTGCGGGTTAATGTATATTTATTTCTTAGGATGCTGTATCTTCGTTACGCGAATCTATCTACCCCATATTGCATTATCCAGATTGAAACAGTTATTTCAGTGTTCCATTAACGCGGCGTTCGAACAGCGAAAATTCCTCATCGTTTGTATGGGTTTCGTTACAGTTCTTTCCAATGCATTTTTTTTTTCAAATTCCTATTTAGGTGGACACTGAGACAAGTTTATCATAATATTTTTTTAAATTTTCATATACATAGGAGCATACAAGGATTATTTACATTTTATGAACATTTTCAGGATAAAACCTGGTGAGGTACACGTACTTTCATCATCAAGTCGACTACATACGCCAAAGACGGTCTCACCCGGCTTGCGTCTCTTCCATGTTAAATCCATTTCTTCGTCGATTTCATTAGCCAAGGCACATCGCTTCCTTTTTTTAGTGACGGTAAGTGTATTTTCAATGGATTTTTGGGAATGCCCGGGTTGTCATAGGCAAGAGTTGTGCATGCGTCGAGATAGTAGTGTTTATTCTCAAATTTACTGAGGCAGTTTTTGATAGTGCGTACAGTTTGGAGTTGGCATGCTTGCGCACGAATGTTGTGTATTGTCTCAAAGTGTGTGTATGTTTTCTGGTTGTTCATGTTTGATTTTGGATTATGTCTGGTAATTGACACCTTTAGCAGCCGATTTTGTTGCGCCGGACTCGAGCGACATGCTGTAACACTTGGGTTGTAAGCAGATGATTTCACTCGGGTAGTCATCAGCTGTTTCGCTTTTCAGTGGTCCTAGCTGTCCTTTCTTGGATTCATCGAACGAGGGGTGATTTTTGGGATAGTTGGAGAAGTCCATGTATTCAGCCAAGGGAGCTTGGCGCATTTCCGCTTTAATGTCGGCCAAGCCTTTGAACTGGATCAGCAACGAGTCAGTGTCCGAGTAGATGAGCAGGACGTTGTCACCGTAGCGTGGCTTCAGTGTGTCATAGAAGAAGCTGTAGACTCTTGCTATTGCTTTTTTTCAAGCAAGAAGAATCCAATTTGGAGTGGATGAACCATTCGGATATTTTTTTTTGCTTGAAGATCATGATGACTGTTTCGGGGCCGATGGCGTAGCAGTTTTTTAGGAGCGCGTTGACAGCGTGTTTTAGGAACTCGTTATGGGTACACTGGGATATCCTTTATAAGAAAACCTAACTTTTTCACACCGGAAATTCGACGTGAGCATCTTGGCGAAACATAAGTAATGACTTCGACCTCCCTTTCTTGTGTTATCTTGATCCTTGGTACCAATGATAGGCTGTGGGTTCTTCATCAATGACATATATTTAGTCCTCACCTGAAGCTGTCGACTCGTCGTATCGGTATAGGATTTATCATCTGGGTGCACTTTTTTCTCTGATATATTGGTGTTCTAGACTAACGCCCTTAGTACACATTTTAGATAAACGACGACCTCTGGGAAAAGTGTATGCAATACTTGTGTTCCTATCCTTGTAACCAAAACTTTGTTTATGCAGTCTTCAGCGAGCTTTTTATGGACGCTGATTTTTAATTACTGTTACATGTTTATAACATCGAATCGTTTCAGATTTCTTGTTGCTATTATCAACATTTCCATTCTTTATACTCCCGCAGATTTCCGAAACATACATAATTCTCCTAGCACTCAAACGTTTGAGGCATGATTCTCTCTCCTCATGTTTCATTACCAATAATTTTATAACAAAGTCAGATATACAATTAATTTTTATTATTTAATTTTACACTTCTTTAACTTGACATCCTTTACTACCCCATTTGATGATTCGGTTTCTTTCAACGTACGAGATTTTTACATGCATTTTATCACGGTTTGATACCGGCATATGCTGGTATAATGTAGGCGTATTCACGGTCGATCTTGGTATAATGTCGGCATTTACACACATTTTTGTAGAAGGGTTTCCATACACTGCCGGATGCATTAATACCTACGCAACCTAACCTAACCTATGAAACAACATCCCTTGCTGTTTGTTACAAGATATTTATTAGGCATCAGCTTCATGCTATGTTATGTTAAAAGAAGTAATCATCCTATCCAAGACTAACCTAACTTTTATACGATGCATAATACATCAATGTTTTATACGATGCATAATACATATCTCCACTTGACTCTACATTTTGATCTATCTTTTGCAGTTATGATAACTTACACCTAATTATTTCTATTTCGCAATCAATCTCGAGTTATATATGTTACCAGAGTGGTCGGATTTTTTTTCAATCTTTGGAGACATGATTCTCTCTCCTCATGTTTCATTACCAATAATTTTAAAACAAAGTCAGATATAAATTTAATTTTTATTATGCAATTCTACACTTGTTATACTTGACATCCTTTCATTACCCCATTTGATAATTCGGTTTCCTTCAACGTTCGAGATTTTTCATGCATTTTATCACGGTTTGATCCCGCCATATGCCGGCATATGCCGGCATATGCTGGTATAATGTAGGCATATTCACGGTCGATGTCGGTATAATGTCGGCATTTACACATTTTTGTAAAAGGGTGTCCATACACTGCCGGATGCATTAATTCCTACGCAACCTAACCTATAGCACATCATCCCTTGCTGTTTGTTACATGACATTTATTAGGCATCAGCTTCATGCTATGTTATGTTAAAAGAAGTAATCATCCTATCCAAGACTAACCTAACTTATGTACGGTATTCAGTCAATGTTTCATACGATGCATAATACATATCTCCACTTGACTCTACATTTTGATCTATCATTTGCAGTTATGATAACTTACACCTAATTATTTCTACTTCGCAATCAATCTCGAGTCATATATGTTACAAGAGTGGTCGGATTTTTTTTTCAATCTTTGGAGACATGATTCTCTCTCCTCATGTTTCATTACCAATAATTTTATAACAAAGTCAGATATAAATTTAATTTTTATTATGCAATTTTACACTTGTTATACATGACATCCTTTCATTACCCCATTTGATAATTCGGTTTCCTTCATCGTTCGAGATTTTTTCATGCATTTTATCACGGTTTGATACCGGCATATGCTGGTATAATGTAGGCGTATTCACGGTCGATCTCGGTATAATGTCGGCATTTACACACATTTTTGTATAAGGGCTTCCATACACTGCCGGATGCATTAATACCTACGCAACCTAACCTAACCTATGAAACAACATCCCTTGTTGTTTGATACAAGATATTTATTAGGCATCAGCTTCATGCTATGTTATGTTAAAAGAAGTAATCATCCTATCCAAGACTAACCTAACTTTTATACGATGCATAATACATCAATGTTTTATACGATGCATAATACATATCTCCACTTGACTCTACATTTTGATCTATCTTTTGCAGTTATGATCACTTACACCTAATTATTTCTATTTCGCAATCAATCTCGAGTCATATATGTTACCAGAGTGGTCGGATTTTTTTCCATCTTGGGAGACATGATTCTCTCTCCTCATGTTTCATTACCAATAATTTTAAAACAAAGTCAGATTTTTACGTTTAATTTTTATTATGCAACTTTACACTTCTTATACCCCATTTGATAATTCGGTTTCCTTCAACGTTCGAGATTTTTCATGCATTTTATCACGTCTTGATCCCGCCATATGCCGGCATATGCTGGTATAATGTCGGCGTATTCACGGTCGATGTCGGTATAATATCGGCATTTACACACATTTTTGTAGAAGGGTTTCCATGCACTGCCGGACGCATTAACACCTACGCAACCTAACCTAACCTATAGAACAACATCCCTTGCTGTTTGTTAAAAGATATTTAATAGGCATCAGCTTCATGCTATGTTATGTTAAAAGAAGTAATCATCCTATCCTAGACTAACCTAACTTATGTACCGTATTCAGTCAATGTTTTATACGATGCATAATACATATCTCCACTTGACTATACATTTTGATCTCTCCTTTGCAGTTTTGATAACTTACACCTAATTATTTCTACTTCGCAATCAATCTCGAGTCATATATGTTACCAGAAAGGTCGGATTTTTTTCAATCCTAGGAGACATGATTCTCTCTCTTCATGTTTCATTACCAATAATTTTAAAACAAATTCAGATATACAGTTAATTTTAGTATGCAGTTTTACACTTCATATACTTGACATCCTTTCCTTACCCCATTTGATAATTCGGTTTCCTTCAACGTTCGAGATTTTTTCATGCTTTTTATCACGGTTTGATCCCGCCATATGCCGGCATATGCCGGCATTCGCTGGTATAATGTAGGCGTATTCACGGTCGATGTCGGTATAATGTCGGCATTTCCACACATTTTTGCAAAAGGGTTACCATACACTGCCAGATACATTAATACCTACGCAACCTAACCTAACTTCACTTTTCTCCACATTTTGATCATTCCTTTGCAGTTTGA
This sequence comes from Gammarus roeselii, assembly GCA_016164225.1. Lineage (NCBI taxonomy): Eukaryota > Metazoa > Arthropoda > Malacostraca > Amphipoda > Gammaridae > Gammarus > Gammarus roeselii. The sequence continues at coordinate 8,381 of SDVV010042971.1, forward strand.
TACGCACATCCAATTCTGATCTAGTAAATCATCAAAAATCCAACATAACCTAACTTACGTACAGCATTCAGTCATTGATTTTTTACGATGCATAATACAAATCTTCATTTATCTCTACATTTTTGATCAATCCTTTGCAGTATGATACACACATCCAGTTCTGAACTTGTAAATCATCAAAAAACTAACCTAACTTAACTTATGTACGATATCCAGTCACTGTTTTATTCAATGCATATTAAATATCTCCACTTGACTCTATTTTTTTTGTTCTATCCTTTGCAGCTTTTCTACTTCGCATTCAATCTCGACTCATATATGTTACCAGAGAGGCCAGATTTTTCAATCTTAAATGAAATGAATGTTACAAGTAATTCATATTTGTTTCCATTCAAGATTGAAAAATCTGACCTCTCTGGTAACATATATGAGTCGAGATTGAATGCGAAATAGGAATAGTTAGGTGTAAGTTATCAAAGCTACAAAGGATAGAACAAAAAATGTTGAGTCAAGTGGAGATATTTGTTATGCGTTGAATAGAACAGTTACTGAATATCGTACATAAGTTAGGTTAGGTTAGTTTTTTGATAATTTACAAGTTCAGAATTGGATGTGTGTATCATACTGCAAAGGATTGATCAAAAAATATAGAGATAAGTGGAGATATGTATTAGGCATCGAACAAAATCAAAGACTGAATTCCGTACGTAGGTTAGGTTATGTTAGGCTTTTGATGATTTACTAGATCAGTATTGGATGTGTGTATCCAACTGCAAAGGATTGATCAAAATGTAGAGGAGAGTGGAGTTAGGATATGTTGCGTAGGTATTAATGTGTCTGGCAGTGTATGGTAACCCTTATGCAAAAGTGTCTGTAAATGCCGACATTATACCGACATCGACCGTGAATACGCCTACATTATACAAGCATATGCCGGCATATGCCGGCATATGGCGGGATCAAACCGTGATAAAATGCATGAAAAATTTTGAACGTTGAAAGAAACCGAATTATCAAATGGGGTAATGAAAGGATGTCATGTATAAGAAGTGTAAAATTGCATAATAAAAATCAAATGTATATATGACTTTGTTTTAAATTTATTGGTAATGAAACATGAGGAGAGAGAATCATGTCTCCTAAGATTGAAAAAAAAAGACCTCTCTGGTAACATATATGACTCGAGATTGATTGCGAAGTAGAAATAATTAGGTGTAAGTTGTCAAGATTGATTGCGAAGTAGAAATAATTAGGTGTAAGTTGTCAAAATATAGAGTCAAGTGGACATAAGTATCATGCATCGTATAAAACATTGACTGAATACCGTACATAAGTTAGGTTAGTCTAGGATAAGATGATTTCTTCTTTTAGCATAACAAAGCATGAAGCTGATGCCTAATAAATATCTTGTAACAAGCAGCAAGAGATATTGTTCTATAGGTTAGGTTAGGTTGCGTAGGTATTAATGCATCTGGCAGTGTATGGAAACCCTCTTACAAAAATGTGTGTAAATGCCAACATTATACCGTCATCGACCGTGAATACGCTTACATTATAACAGCATATGCCGGCACATGCCGCCATATGGCGGGATCAAACCGTGCATACAGCTACATTATAGCGGCATATGCCGACACATGCCGGCATATAGCGGTATCAATCCGTGATAAATGCATGAAAAATCCCGAACGTTGAAGGAAACCGAATTATCAAATAGGGTAAAAAAAGGGTGTTGAGTATAAGAAGTGTAAAAATTGCATAATAGAATCAAATGTATATATGCCTTTGTTTCAAAATTATTGGTAATGAAACATGAGGAGAGAGAATCATGTCTCAAACGTTTGAGTGCTAGCAGAATTATGTATATTTCGGAAATCTGCGGGAATATAAAGAATGGAAATGTTAATAATA
>SDVV010042972.1:0-10291 GCA_016164225.1 Gammarus roeselii
TCGTTTGACTATTTAATTAGTAATCAGGAGGAAAGAACGGTTTAATCGCATAATAGATTTGTTATGAAAAAATATAGCACTCTGAAATAATAGGCAATTTGACACCAATGAATTGCGTCAGGAATGTTGAGCATTCCTGTTGGGTCATAATATTGAGTCCCGATTAATAACATGGGAAACAACTATTCCTGAAACCTCAATGATGCCCACAAAAACATAGATTCATTTGTTTCGGCGGAGGTAAATTGTCATATCATTAAAAATATTTCTTATGGAAATGTTTAGATAGCCTTCCTAGCCCAATAACGGGGTATCATTTGAAGTGTTTAGACGTAGTTTAAGATATTCAATCGATTAGCTCATCTATTTACTTAGTACAGTCGAAATGTAAATTCTTTTTCTGCGTGCTCCTTTCGCTGTCAAAAGTTTTGGAGCAGCGCTGGCAGCTACTCCTGTGAATGAGAAAAGTTGCGCAACATTTTTATACAAACAATTGCTCAGATTATTATATAGCTTCTGATTCTAGACCCGCGCTGTTGTGCATTTAGAAGAGAGATGCATCGCGGCGTCCGGGCCGTGAAGGGGACTGGATATGTTCTCAGAGATCACATTTTTCCTTTTATCTTTGGAGACATTGTATGTCAGATGCAATTTAGTTATTCCAGTTGTAACGCAAGGATACCGAGAAAAGATTGATTTATACTCGCTTGCAACCTTTTTTCACGGCTCGGATTTCCGCATATTCACCAGGCAATCACTGTAGTGTGGAGTTAATCATACATTTTGATCAAAACTGCACATGTGTTCAATAATGTTGCAGTTCCACGGATGATGATTCGGACTGGGCTGCCGGAACAAACCAAATAGCAGACAAATGTATTCACTAATTGTATATTTCAGTATTTGATATCGCTTTACCGAAAATGGAAACGGTTGCACATTTGAATGATCAACTTCTTCATAATTTTTTTATCAGATGCATTGTTTGTATGCATGGACATACATTCGTTTCCCCTTTATTTGTATGGCGGATGTCACGCGGGCAAAGATGAGAGACACTTCTAATCCCACCGACACTAGACCGTCGTGTTCATGCTGAGGATCGAACTCGCAACACTCAGCATGCCGCACCGGAGGCTTGACTCAGCAGTCGGGAACACATCCAACCGAGCAACGGCGTCCTTTTGTTTTGGTTTGACAATGGATATATTCTGCTGGAAATTTGATATAATTGGTTATTCATTTGATCACTAATATTTCAGTTAAGAAAATGTTTTATGTCGATTCAGATTATTTATTTAATATTGTAATAGATTTAAGGCGGATGCCATTGATGATGGTACCAATGATGATAGCCTCATCGCTCTGATATCTAAGTAAATCTGATCAGTAGAATAGGGTCTTTTTGGTCGTCCAATTATAAGACTATCTTTGGCGGCGATTGACATCGAGGCACTTTCAACCATAGTACGTATTTTATATGATGGTGAAAATACATTATGAGCAATTTCATAAACGTTTCATGACTCATTCAATCTAAGTAGATTTCAATAGCGTTTTTTTTCCTCAAAAAGGGTTTGGAATAGAATAGCTGAGTCTAATTAATTATTGCGGGAGTTTTTTTACTGTCAGTCACTCTGCAGTTTTGGGAGGAGGTCATTTGTCAATAGATGAACTGCTAGTTAGATAAAAGATTTAGCGATACTCCTTCTCATCAAACCGACAAGCCTGGGCAGCAAATAAACGACTAGTTTGATCCTAGAATTTATAGATCATGTTCCATTTATATAATTGTCTAACCAGAACATACATTTTTTTTTAGTAAGATTTTCATAGATAAATCATGAAGCCAGTTTCTTACTCCAGTACGTCACTGTTAATGTTATGAAGTGCCGTCGGCCTTGGTCCGATACGCAAGTAAAAAGAAAATTCGTTAGTACCAGGAATTTTGTCGAAAACCGGTTTAAATTCAGCCCAAGTTATAATGCATTCAGGCAGGTTGGCTGGGCTACCGAGGGCAGTGTGAGATAGGGCATGTCGGGAGATGGGCGATAATTTTTGAAACAGACAGTTCTGAATATTCAAACGCACTTGATAATTAGAACTGTTACTTCGAAGTTTTATTACATCGAACTATTATTAGAAGACAATATATTAAAAGATCGTTCGATGTTACACTCGTCAATTCATAGACACGCGGACTTCCGATAGAATGGACAAAATTACAATCGAAGGCTAACAGGCTGGTAAATAAATAAGGTAATTTGATATCCCGAACGGGTTATGTCAATGGATAAAATAAGAAGATCATAAAAAAAAATGTGGGAAGGAGATATAAAATAACAATAGATGTATTTAAAACAGGTCTTTTGTTCGTAAATAACAGTTTTTTTGTTTAATTCAGTAAACAAATCTTCGCGAGACAAAAATAGCGGAATTTTACTAACATTTCCCTGCCTGAAATTTGTAACATATTTAATTGGAAGTAGGATCAAATTCTCACACGATCTAAACGGACTGAATTAGACAAGGAGGTAGCACCTGAACATTAGCAAGAATGGGAAATTTCAAACCAACGGGTGGCAAACGCATGTGACTAACCCGAAATTCTTGGAAGGTAATTAATTGCTTGAACCAGTTTCGTTCCTTAATTTTGTTCTCATGCAGTGAAACCCTCGAGGTTATTTTTTTTTCAACCCATTTTTATTTGATATTAGAAATATAAAATAATTTTTTGATGACGACATGCTCTATTGAAGTTTTACTAGGTCCCTGTGTAACAGTCAGCCAACTATTCCTCTGAGGTCGTCTTTTTAGAAAGCACAAATTAGACGTGAATAATATCCAGTGGCATAACCACATCACTTCAAGTCGTGATTTGAAAGTCACTTTCACGAATAGAAGCACTAGTCTTATGCATCTTTTTCTTGAAGGTGTCTTTACCATTTAGGCCGTGAACTTATAGTCAGCAAAATCCATCATGCGTAGGCATGTAGCAGTAAATTCATCTGTTTCCTAATCAAAGTCAAGAATCATTGAAGTTTCTAGACACAGTACTGATTTGTACCATGACGACATCGAAGAAGGGGACGTAAAGATCGATGTCATCGACAAGCGTTCTTTTGGTGGTCGATAGAGGTGAGGAATTTCGCAATTAAAGGTTTTCCGACTGTTTGAATTGATGGAATGTCGAGTCTGTTGTTTGGAATAGTAACACTTAATATCTGTTAACTTTTTCTAATGTAGACCAATAAGCCCGATCAACTCATTCAGTTCGACCTTTGTGTTAGCGGTGGGCAGTGGGAGGGAGACGGGGTGGCGGAGGTCAGTTAGAAAGTTGTTCATTTCCATCTGACACTGGATGATTATTTCATGTCCCAAAGCATAGTAGGTATCATCGATCGTGAAATGAACCTTGGGTTAACATTAACACCAGATGCAAAGAATCATTTCACCATAATCCATTATCACGAAACAGACCGTGGGACATGAACACGACCCTCTGTTGCCTCGGCGAAAGCGCTTTCAAAGGTTAACATGACTTCAGCTTTAGAATGTTTGTTTTGTTTTATTACTTTGATTCTGAGAGCAGGAATTCTGATGGTGCTGGAGGCTCGACCTTCCATGCGAATGAAGAACCATTATTGCCCAGTGCTAACACGGCTCGTCGTTACGTTGCTTGGATTGAATCCTTGTGGTCAGGTGAAATTTCCTTCATGCACTTGGACCGTATTCTGATAATTAGAAACGATCAACTCAGCCTGCAAATAACAAATTCACGATCACAAAAATTGCTGCCACATGAATTTACTTGGGACAAATAAATTGATCAATATGAATATCTTGTTCGTTTACCAGATTTCAATATCTGATTTATATCCCTTTAAGTAGAGTTTTCAACACTGATGAGCTGAGCCAAATGAACTCTGCCGACGCCAAGCAATATTCCCCGACGCTGCAAAAGTAGCGGCAGTCAATATTCCTGGTCTGTTAGTGGCAGCTTTACGTTGGCAATCATTGGGCAATTGACTTAACAAATCGATTGTCGGACTCGGAGCCTTTGGTTTTTGTCGGACTCGGTGCTCCGATTGGTTGTGTTTAGCAGACAAAGGTGAGGAAACAGATTGGTTAGCCTTGATTAGGAGACAAGATTGGGTTCCGATGATATGTTGCAAGTGTTAGAAAGGTTTCATAATTTCGTCGTTGGGGATTTTTCACCTAATGAAACTGATCTACTAAAACGTTCTGAGGATTTGAGTTGAGATTTTCTTTTCATTTCAATTGAAGATATTTCAAAATCATATTTTATATGCAATTTTTTTGGTGGAAACAATGAATTTCAATAAGCAGTTATTACAAATGATCCAAATGACATAGTGAATCAATTCATTGATGAATAATCTGATTGAACAGAATAATCACACATCAGTTAATTTTAAAGACATCCTCATCGCAATGTCTGTCATACAGGTCGGATGTTTATACGAGTATACAAAATGGATCGTTTTTTTCCCAATTTGTGCAGTTACTACTTGTTGTCCACAATCTTGCAAGCTGCTGTTACGAATATGTGATGTCTTTGTGATGGGCTGTTATTACGGAGAAATCGTTCGCTGCTCTAGTATGAACATGACAAACGACCACGACAACCTGGATGCAAAGCCAGACCCGAATACTGCAGAGCAATGTGGTACAGTTTCCGGATCAGAGAAGAGATCCAGTCATAAAACCGCGATTATGTGGAAGCATTCTCTTTTTCCCAAGAGAGTTTTCTGGCTGCCTGCATCACAAGTTACTGAAGTTTTTTCCATGAATTCAATGATAATTACATGCAATACTTGTCGTTGCTGCATTATTCTATACTGATATATTGCATAACTCAAAGTGTATGTTGAATATTCGGCTAGTCGAACTCCATCGCTATGGCATTAATAAGAAAAACGAAGTGAAAATAAAACGATTGCAAATTTCCGTGTGGAAACTTTTCCTTGTTCATACCCATTTATAACGCAAAAACAAAGAAGAAACCCTGTTAGAAACTACTACATGCTGTGAAAAATATACCTGTCTTGCAACAAGAAATTAACTGACTCGAAAGTTCTCACGAGAATATAGCTTAGGGAACATAGGGAAGAAGAATTTCTACGGGAGACGTACTCCGTTCTGACTTCGCAAACAGGTTAATCCAGGGTTCCTGATGGGCGGCACGGCAAACGTCACTTCTTGATGCGTTCAACATGTGAAAAAACTGGTTTTCTAATCAGAGATCAAATTCGTTTATGGATTGTGGTAAAATAAAATCCCACTTACTCTAAATCGTTTAAAGCGGATATAAGATATATCTGGATGGGATCATTTTGTTGGACATCTGTACAGAAATAGGGTTCATTGTTATTAGATTTTTTTTTCATCGTTCGAGCTGGTCGATTCACCTGTGTTTGTGGAGTTTATTTGTCGTCAAGGAATTTACACATGCGGCGGTACATGAAGGTGCAAAAAGCTGTACCTTTGTTGACTTCCTTCTTATTGCAGCCAAACAGATGAAACAGTTGTTAAAATTTGTCACAGTAATTTGAAGGAGTTGATACATTTATTGAGCGAAACAAGGATCTGCTGAACAACGATATAAAACAGCCTCGCAGGAGCTGCCAAGCGCAGATACTTCTATCTGTGTGAGATTTGATAAGCACAGGGACACCGCATCTGACGAAGACCCACCGAACAGAGAAACATCACATAGAAGTAGGAGTTGACGAGCACAGCGACGCCGCTTCATTGTGAAAGATGTTGATCATCAAATCTTGACAAGAGCCGTCGAACACAGACAGTAAATCTTCGCAGTAGCTGTGATACACGATGATCCGAAAGTGTCCGAAAATAAACAAGACATGTTCTTTAAGCTGCCAAACACTGTATGAGGAGCCAAAACATGGTGCAGCTCATCTTCGTATGAGAAGGTGAACACAGAGCTAAAACATGGGGCAGCTCATCGTCGTATGAGAGGGTGGACACAGAGCCAAAACATGGGGCAGCTCATCTTCGTATGAGAGGGTGGACACAGAGCCAAAACATGGGGCAGCTCATCTTCGTATGAGAGGGTGGACACAGAGCCAAAACATGGGGCAGCTCATCTTCGTATGAGAGGGTGGAAAAAGAGCCAAAACATGGGGCAGCTCATCATCGTATGAGAGGGTGGACACAGAGCCAAAACATGGGGCAGCTCATCTTCGTATGAGAGGGTGGACAAAGAGCCAAAACATGGGGCAGCTCATCTTCGTATGAGAGGGTGGACACATAGCCAACTCATCTTCCTTCGAAAAAGCTGTCGAACGCTGTCCTCGAATGGGCTGCTGAACACAGGGACGCCGCTTTTTTTGCATGAGCTGCCAAACACGGAGACCACAGAGACATTGTCAGAGCGGCCGGAAATTGTCACCAAGAGCCACCGTAATCAATAAATGAAATAATTGTTTAGTAAAATCCTTCATTCACGAGATGCCTTGTTGTATTTAGGCCAGGAATATTTAATTTGTAATACGCATTATCTCCGGCTGCAATTTTATTTAGTCAGGCTTTTTGACCCTCATAAGGTTAATTAGTACTTTGGAAGAAGTTAGCCTGCTCATGTTCCCGCATTAGCTAAAAACATTTCGGAGCTCTAAGTATTTTTGTACATGTTTTAGGTCAATGTCGTGCATATAGTACGGATGTATCTACGTTTAGGTATCTTGATAGTTGTTTTACTTTTGTAAGCGGTTCATCACAACAAATACATTTAGGTTAGATCTTCAAAATGGAATACACGAGCATATTCGGATATTCAACAAGAAGTATTACCGTTCTGTTCGGACTTACTTACACATACACTGTTTGTTGCATTTTTGACTCTGAGTGAAACACTGCAAACTGATGAATTAAAACAGGAACTGCAAAATTGCAATGACAATATAACGAATAATAATAACACTCTAACATCATTTACAAGTCGTATCTATAAGGATGACAATATATAACACTGAAGCCAGCGCATGCGCACGTATACAGGGATTGATCTTACCTAATGTTAGCGCATAGTGAAGAGAAAATCACGTGTAGTTACACTGCTAAGGTAAATTACAGTGGCAACAAAAAAAAATACATGTGCAGATGTAGCAGTATCCAATGCAATGTGCAGTTGCTGTAATAAAACACATCTGCACAGAGTAGCCCATAGAGCGAATAGGGAAGAGTAATGAAAATAAATCATCAAATAATAGTATAATTTGCATTTCATTGCGCTATTTTTCCCCATTTCACTCTGTATGCATTACTATGCAACCAGTTTGAAATAGGAAAAGAACAGTTGTGTTTCGGTGGCTTCGATGATAAATTAGAAAATCCATCACTCTCGTGGGGTAAATAATGACCAAGGTGCGATCCCAGGTCATATGGTCTGTTTGGGAAATAATGACTAGGGCGCGATACCAGGTCAAATGGTCTGTTTGGGAAATAATGACTAGGGCGCGATACCAGGTCAAATGGTCTGTTTGGGAAACAATGACTATGGCGCGATACCAGGTCATATGGTCTGTTTAGTTTCACAAAAGAAGATCTTACATATTTACATAAATTACATGCGAACATGTATCCAGATACGTGGGATTTAAAAAAATGTGTGGCTTCGAGGATACGTTGTCCACGACACGCCCTCTACTTTGTGAAAATTCTGGTTCCGCGCTTGATATCAGTGACATGGTGTGTTCCCTTCCTCAGAATACATACCCTACATATTAGTCCGAATTGTATTATACCAATTATACAAATAAAAGTGAGTTTAGATACTTCGTCGCTTCGTGCATTCCTTGTGTCGCGATAGCTGATAGATGCCATACAAAGGCACCCAACTCTGGACGAAAGGAGGGAGGTTCGAAGATGAAGGTGGTTCTGGCTTGGAACTTCTCATGTTTAAGAGGGTCTGCTGTTCCCTCGTTGCCAAGTTTTGCAGACTTCTTATTCTACTAGCACTTGTCGACGAGCTTAGTAGGGGAGGCCGAACCGAAAACTGCCAAGCAGTTCTGCCGATCACCGAAACACCACATATTCTTACGAGCTGCCGAATGCAAAGACATCAATTATAAGTAAGTCCTGCATAACCGACACCAAATCTTCGTAGGAGCTGTTGAACAAAGGCACCACATCTTCGTAAGAGCTGTTGATCGAAGGCACCACATTTTTCTAAGAGCTGTCGATCAACGGCACCACATCTTCGTATGAGCTGTTGAACAAAGGCACCACATCTTCGTAATAGCTGTTGATCAAAGGCACTACATCTTTCTAAGAGCTGTTGATCAATGGTGCCACATCTTTGTATGAGCTGTTGAACAAAGGCACCACATCTTCGTATGAGCTGCCGAACCCAGTGAGACGACATCGTCTTATGAGCTGCCGAACAAACACCAAAAATTCCTATGAGCTGCCACTTTTTCTAAAAAAGTTTTTGAAATAAAACTCCGGAAAAAGGAAATGCTGTTAAGTATGATTCTTTTAGGAATTATGTATTCCATTAGTACCTTGAATTAAATATTTGAATATGATAAGCTGATAAAAATTTAGCATAATGAAAACAAAGCAAAATGTAATAATATAAAAATAAGATCATTCAATTTCTGAATTATGTATTAGCGATGTGTGGTGAACCCCGATGACTCACAACCATTCAGTGGATATCTCGTTCAAATCGGAAGCTTATTCTGGCTCTTAATTGAAGCTAACAAATATAATAGCCCCTTCGTTAAAAGACCCTTTGTCTACTAAACACAAACAATCGAGCCGACGCTCCGAATCCAACAAAACACAAAAACAGCAAACACACGCAATTGAATCCATTTGTTATGTCAATAGGCCAATGATTGCCTCCGTAAAGCTGCCACTAACAGGTCAGGAATATTGACAGTCGCTTCGTTTGTAGTGTCGAGAAACATTGCCGAGCGTCGAACAGAGTTTGGCCGACGCGCGTAAATGGTCGCCCTGTTTGGAGAGAAATGGAGCGGATATTGATACTTAACCGTAGACATAAACCATACATTGCAGTAAATTCATTAATTGTTATACGCAAAATCGTCTCATATTAGGAATAAATTGGGAATAGTTTCTTCGCCCTCAGCAGCATCCTATGACTGATAAACTGAAATAGAAAAATGCGTCATGAAATTTAAATTTTTACCAGAACTTTGCAATTAGGATTAGTTTTTGTATCAGACGCCCCTGGCGTCAATTGCGAGATGCAAGGTTTAGACAATTTAGTTGAGTCACCCTATCCCTGTAGTAGTTCCTACAACATCAATCTTCTCTTCGTGAAGTGTCTGTTTTTAGGCATGTATTGTTTATTATTCTCACAAACAAAGACTATGACACAACAATGATTCGTAATCTGTCGGAAAGTATTTACGCATGAAAGAAAGTATATTTAAAAATGATTTATCTGCATTTCTATAAAAATCGAATATTTTAAATTCGTAAATGTTCACTACGATGTGCTCTCCACTATTTATTTTACATCCAATATACTTACAAAGATGCCACCTCTGAAACGCGCAATTCTATGTTGTCTCAAATTCTTCTTGTACTTCAATGTTTCTAAACATATATTCTGCTGGCCTATCCCGATAGTGCAAAGGCGCTCGTCCAGTGCATAAATTCCGTTGAAGGAAGCTTCTTGTTTCCTGGCGATCGGCATCCTATTCGCCGCAGCCCTTGCATGCAGAGCAGCCAGCGGGCGGAAGAGGATCTCCAGTGCTGGCTAAAGGACTCTAAATAGATACGGTTTTGAATTACATTGCTCATATTCCTCTTCTCGTAATTGGTCAAAGCACTGGACTAAGTCAACTAAATTTGTACTACAGATGCTGGTTGGCCGAGACTATCAATCTCCTGAGCACGTGTTCTATAGTGTCGATCTGTGCGGGCAGGCGCCTTACATGGTCGTCTAGGTTGGAGAAAAGAAACTGGGGAGCAAAAATATAAATCAAAAATCCACTATGTTAAACGATGTTGGTATGCGTTGCTTGAAGCATTGTGTTAAGCGATGTTGGTATGCGTTGCTTGAAGCTTTGTGTTAAGCGATGTTGGTATGCGTTGCTTGAATCACTGCGTTAAGCGATGTTGGTATGCGCTGCTTGAAGCATTGTGTTATGCGATGTTGGTATGCGTTGCTTGAAGCATTGTGTTAAGCGATGTTGGTATGCGTTGCTTGAAGCACTGTGTTAAGCGATGTTGGTATGCGTTGCTTGAAGCATTGTGTTAAGCGATGTTG
>SDVV010042973.1:0-10291 GCA_016164225.1 Gammarus roeselii
ATAACATTAACCTTGCCAATCAAGGGCGCAAGCCTGCTTCCATCCCGCCGTTGCTCCTTCCGTTCCCCTTCTGTCCCCCTCCCCTTCCTGTCTCCCCCGTCCGTTAGCTGGCCGCGGAAAACCAGTTCCGCTACCCTCCGCCGCCCCCCCCCCGCCCTCCCCCGTTTCTGCGCGCACCCCCGTACGCTCGGTGAGTCAAGGTGCATGCATCGCGTCCTACCCCCTGCTAATTAACCCCTATCTATAATCCTTCACTAATCCGCGTTTTGGTGCTAAACTAACTACTGACAACATATTTGTAAATGGAATTTATAAAATCATTCTAATATTTAAATTGTTCGAAGAAATTAAATAGACGTCCATTACAAAATCAATTAAAAGAACCATCAAACATTGCCGATTTACCAAAAGTCATTTCAGCTTTATTGTTAATTTGAGCCACATTTCACCCAAAGATTGAGGCGGGCAGGAGAGTTGCTACCTCAGGGCAGAGGCAATTAGCAGCTGTCGGACTTGCAGAGCGACAAATTATGAGATTCACAGCCTTAGAACTATGATGATTCACAACAACTCCAAATAAACAAGTTAGTGCGACCGGCAAGCTTTAATTATCGAGTTAGGTAATGTCAATGCCCAATAACGAACAGCTCCGTATGGGAAATGCTTAGAATTACAAAGGGAAATGGTCGGAAAATCGTTTTTGTGTGTGAAAGGGTTCTGGAACGTCCGATGAAGTATTGCAGAACGTAATGGGCTTATAATATCAAACGATGCACAATTTTTGAGCAATGAGCACATAGATTGTCTGATAGTATTTGGATGAGATCTAGCATACGCGGTGTGACTATTAACTAAGCATTTCCATCGACTGCCGTTTTGTTTATCTAACCTAATTGAAGAGTTCGATCAAGGTAGATGCGTATTGTTTATGAACTGATGACGTCAGAGACGTCATACAGAATATAACCCATGAGTACGGCGAGGGTACATGGGTAGCACACAGCCAACCACGCGGACATCTATGGTTCGATTCTCGACGAGATTAAAAATATTGATCTCGGTGAGTGTACAACCTGTTCAGATGCATCGTATATTAATAACTGCAGTTTCAATACTCATATTCACAAGTGCGGAAACATCACCCTGTTCAAATGAAATTTCTACATTGTGATAAACCACAGAGGAACAGCGTAATATAAAAAAAAGTAACACACAGAGCCCATACGAGGCTCGTTTCTTAATTAAACAGCTCATGGTTCGAAAGCACAAGATATTTGGTCCTATTTGATGGTCTATGAAAGAGGGTGTTTGGGATTGTTTCTCCCTCGCCCTTGTGCCTAGGTTCATGACGCTTGGATGGATATTAGGTTGGAACCCGAGGAGACTAGGTTCTGTTCAGAGTTTGAAGCATGCAACAAAATGCAACCTCTCTCCCCCTCGCATTATTCATGTTTGCGAGTGCGTGCATTCGATTACCATGGCTTAGACAGCAACAAAATACGTGCATACAGCGCTATGGAAGTGAATATTGGCGGCAGCTAATGAATAGGGAATGTGTGAATATGTCGGCCCATCAGGACCGACAGTGGAGACAGTTGACGGCAGCCGTGTCAGCCCACACGTTACTGTCACTCTAATTGACGGCACACGTGCCAGTGGCCAACAGACAGTTACCTCTGACACCACATGTGAGTAGCTATAATGTCAGCTAAATGCGGATTTCGTCCCATCTACGGGAATTTGCACATAACATTTCAGCGTCGGAAGACGGTCGACGCGAAGGTGGTTGACTCGAAGGCGGTCGACGCGAAGACGGGCGACGCAAAGGCGTGCGGCGTGGAGGGAACGGATGTGACTCATTTGGATAAACAGTCACCTTTCGGAATATTCGTTAGTTATTAGGTTATATATCTTTATACACACAGGTATTTGCATTTCAGTACTTGGCATACTGTAGTGCAATTTCATTGCATGTCATGTTGCATATATGCATTTTCAATGCTGCTCCGCTAAATGATTAGGGCGGTAATGACAACACACGTTTATAAGATTATTGTTATTGATGATAAATCTAACAGTTACCTAAATATTCACATGCAGTATTAAAAGTTAAGACTATACACAGTTCCCGCTTGCACGAATGTTGATTTCCGGACACGTTCATGAGGATTTTTTCAACCTTGGTATCCTTTCTACGTCATTCGATATTGATCAAATTACACGTAGCATAAATTCAATTAGTTTAATGTAATTTATCAGTACCCTTGCGCTCATTTTTACTTACTCCTGCAGTAACTTCTTCATTTGCTTTTCCTTGTTGTGAGCTATCCGATGGAGGAAAATAGATACAAAAGTAACAGGTGACTGGGACATTCCATCAAAGGAGGAGATCCCGTTATGGAATATTTTCAAGATGCAAATTATCTGCTCACGGTCAATAGGATTGTCTTTATCTATGGGAGCAATTCGTCATAATTCTCTCGTTCCGACAAATTAGGTGAGATTGCTCATATCTGTTATTTTAATTGTTTACATCATTTCCGTGGCATGATTGCTATGTTTGAGTGTTTATATCATTATATATTTATATCTGGTTTATAATTCTATATATTTTTATGTACATATATGTTTGTATTCATATCTAGTTGGGGTATAATTGATGCATTCGGAGGTTGGTTGGATGCTTGCTACCGGCCTGATATTGAATTTTAGGAAATGTTCTGTGTGTTTTTCCATCTATTTATTTCATATGAATCTAATATCTATAAGAATAGTACGGCTTATTAGTCTGGTAGTTGACTAGTTGATTTTTGTATTTTGGATTGATGCAGCAGTTCCGAAATGAGAATCTGTATACTACATTACGCATTATCCAGTTTTGAACCAGATATATCGGTGTTCCATTGACGCAGTGTTTCAATACCGGGAGTAGCTGAACGCTATGGATGTATTGTAAGTTATAATAATGTGCTATGTATGCTTAGTTATGATCGATTGATATATGTTGATATTGTAGTGTTTTTTGGAATTTTGCATAGTTATCTCATACAGTTATAGGATTCCTTTATGATATTTTAGGTTCGCATCGTCCATGTAGCAAGCTATTTTAGGCATAATTGGTCTATCATTGCATCATTTTTCTTGTTTTATTATATCTTGACCGTTATAGCATGTGTCTTTGAGTTTTGTAAGTTCTCTGTACAATTTACATCTTCGATGCAAGGTATTGGGTATTGCATAGAATAACGGAATACCCGGATATTTTACGTTTGTATCTGCAATGTAGAACATTATTTCAGGTATAAATTAGTTACAGGTTGCATATTTTTAGTGTTTCATAAATCTTCTTACATCCTGGTACAATGTTCGACATGGATATTTTATATATAGAAGATTCCATTTGTTACAAACTTGGTCTTGTTGGTACTTTATTGTATGTATAGTGTTGAACCATACTTCAAAGTTTAGGACGAGTTAAGGAGTCCCCAATGCAGAAGCTCGTTGCGTTTACGTTTATTTCCGATTTACTATGATGGATTTCATAGTGTATTACAATTTTTAATGTTAATTAGAGCAGAGAATAGAATCTTATTTGGTTATTTTTTATAGTTATTGTTGTATGATTTTTTTTCCATGACAATCATAGGAATGTATGTTTTGGAGGTGTTAATCCGTACTACGTCTTTGTGGAATATCGTCACTGAACCCTAGCAAGTGTGTAGCCTAACGTTTTAGGAGACGATTTACTGGATGGATTGGTACTGGTGTAGAGGTAGCTTACTATTTTTTGGTGGTCATTTGGAGTTCGTCCAATTTCAACGTGATTTTGTTAGTTCTTGTGGATGTCGGTTTTAAGTTCCATGGGTTTGTAAGAGAGGTTATCCGACAACCTGCTGATCGTCATAGTGATTTACTTAGGTCGTCAGTGAACAGATGCCCAGATTTTTATGGCCACACTCGTGGAAACTCATGTCAGCCCCATTTTTGACAACTGTACCTGTGTATAGATTCTTGGTTATGTACAGGAAATGACTTTGCTCGACTTGGTTCAGAGATGATGGACTAAACAGATGCATGGTATGTCTGAGGTCTTGTACCATGACTGGGTATTTACTTTAAAATTTGTTTTTTTATCAATGGCAGATTGCTGAGAAGCGACTTAATGAAGCATTGTAGAGTTCATTGACATGACACGGTGGGATTTGATTTTCTCCTACTAGAGGCATAATATCTTAGTTGGTTTTGTAATTTGGTATGGATTTGAACAGGTATCGTAGTAAAAAATAACATTATTCTCATGGACTCAGTGTTAAATGTCTGATATTGTCGGTATGACTGTTATGTTCGTATATGATTTTTTCATGAACCAAATCACCTTAGGAGTTAAAGGGAAGGATTATTTATATTTATTACAACATCGGTAATGTACATCGGCATCATGATTGATTGACCATACACCTTTCCATATTGAAGCAGGATTTATCATCTGGGTGTGGTAGGAAACACCGTTTATAATAGTTAATCATTGTCGGTTATTTTAGAGTAAAGAATCTTATTTAGTTATTGTATAGTTGTTGGTGTTTGTTTTGATTGGTTATTAGAAGAAAATATCTGTTCTGATATAAATTCGCCTAATTTCATGGAATATAATGGTCAAAAATATTGATATGTTTTACCTCTCGACATTGGATTTGGGTCCAGTTCCATGCCGTCTTGGAGAACTAATCTACCGGATTTGTGTAGAGTGTTAGTGTTAAAATTATTCAACCATTTAATGTACATTTCAATTGTGCTATCTGCTCCTATGTCTTTACTAGATGCTCTTACCCTCATGTCATACTTATAAAAATGTATGTGATACGGTTGCAGTTGTACACTTAGAATTTATTGATTAATTCAGGCTTTGTTTTGAGATTGTGTTCCAATTCAGAATATCTGTCTTCTTTGAGCGTTCACAATATCCACTGTAGCATTTTTCACTAAAGGTTTGGGATGATGGCCGTAAACCTAACTCATCCTAACCTAATCTAACCAAGGATTATATTTTTCCCCGTTTTAATACTTATGTTATGTATTTCTTCATTGATTTAAGCATCATTCGCATCAAATCTATCCACTTGACTGTAGTTTTTACCAATCTTCATCAGTTTATGTACCTACATATATTTATTTATTCATTTTGCTTGTTACAAGTCCATTAACACCGACCAGTTTCAAGTGATGTTAGGTAATCGCTCACTAGTAGACCGCAAAGTTCAAAACATTTATTTAGGCTTCCAGCATATGTCAGTGATTGGTAAGGGGGTTAAAGAGTTAACAAGTTTCATGTATGGAATGACTGCTAGAATAGGATTTTATTTGAAGGTATATAAAACACTAAAAATATACAACTTGTAACTAATTTATTCCTGAAATAATGTTCTACATTGCAGATACAAACGTAATATATCCTGATATACCGACATTGTATATAATACCCAATACCTTGCATCGAAGATGTAAACTGTACAGAGAAGATACAAAACTCAAATACACATAATAAAACGGTACAGATACAGTAATAAAAATGAATGATGCAATAACCGACCAATTATGCTGAAAATAGTGGGCTAAATGGACGATGCAAACCTAAAATATCCTAAAAAAATCATATAACTGTATGAGATAACTATTCAAAATTCCAAAAAACTCTACAAATTGAAAATAAATCAACCGATCATTACTAAATATACATAACACAATAAAATAACTTAGAATACATCCATATCGTTCAGGTGCTCTCGGTATTGGAACACCGCGTCAATGGAACACCGATATATCTGGTTCAAAACTGGATAATGCGTTATGAAGTGCCCAGATTCTCGTAACGAAGCTGCAGCATCAATCCAAAACTAAACATCAACTCTCCAATCACCAGACTATTAAACCGTACTATTCCTGTAGATATTATATGCATATGAAACAAATAGATTGAAAAACACATATACATTGCCAAAAATTCAATATCAGGCCGGTAGCAAGCATCCAACCAACCCAGAATGAGTCAATTATACCCCAACAAGATCAGAATACAAACATATGTATGTACATAAATATATATAGAATTATAAACCAGAAATAAATATCTATTGATATAAACACTCGAATATAGCAATCATGCCACGGAAATGATGTAAACAATTCAAATAACAGATATGAGCAATCTCACCTAATTTGCCGATGCGAGAGAATTATGACGAAATGCGTTTATAGATAGAGACAATCCTATTGACCCTGAGCGGATAATTTGCATCTTGAAAATATTCCATAACAGGATCTTCTCCTTTGAAGGGATGTTTCAGTTACTTGTTAATTTTGTGTCTTTTTTCCTTCATCGAATAGCTCACAACATAGAAAAACGAATGAAGGAGTTACTGCAGGAGTAAGCAAAACGAAGCGCAAGGGTACTGATGAATAACATTTAACAAATTGAATCTATGCCAAGTGTAAATTGATCAATATCGAACGACGTAGAGAGGATACCAAGGTTCAAAAAATTCCTCATGTGTGTCCGGAAATCAACATTCGTGCAAGCGGGAACTGTGTGGAGTCCTAATTTTTATTACTGCACGTTAATTATTAAGTAACAGTTAGATTTATTATCAATAAAAATCACCTTATAAATGTATGTTGTCATCACCCCCCTAAACATTCAGAGGAGCAGTATTGAAAATGCATATATGCAACATGACATGCACCGAAATTGCAATACAGTATGTCCAGCATTGAAATGCAAATACCGATATGTAAATAAAGATATATAACCTAATAACTAACGAATATTCCCAAAGCTGACCGTTCATCCGAATGAGTCACCTCCGTTCCCTCCACGCCGCACGCTTTTGCGTCGCCCGCCTTCGCGTCGATCGCCTTTGCGGCGACCACCTTTACGTCGAACGCCTTCCACCGCTGAAATTTTATGTGTAAATTCCTGTAGTCAGCCAGCGTCCAAGTAGAGTCATTACGTTTGACGTCACGCACGCCAGATTCCAGGTAGTCATTGCGTTTGACGTCACGCAGGCCAGTCTCCAAGTTGAGTCATTACATTTGACATCAAGCAGGCCAGATTATAAGTAGTCATTACATTTGATGTCATGCAGACCAGCCTACAAGTGACACTCCCTACCTTTGATAGTGCACGTACTAATCTCCATGTTCTTGCTATTTAATTTGCAAACGCAGTACCACTCTCCATGTTCAAGTCATTTGTTTGTTTAAACGGGCACAAACCAGCCGATACGCTCGCCATTTCTCCAGACGATGTAAGTGCCGGAATGCGTGATTAATTTATATTACGTAGTCGATATCAGAAAACCAACTGTACATTTTTTTCTCTGATGACGCAAGTACCAAACTTCCTGTTCTAGACGTACCGAACTGCCTTCACGTGGTATCCAATACCATTGACTGTCACGCAGCATGATAGTTGCCGCGTTCCACCCTCCACGGAATCGGCAGCCTTCACTTTCCACGATACACGGGAATGTATCCTGCGGAAAACCACCCACCGAAAAGGAACATTATTGCAGCCGTAACGCACAAATAAATATTCTGGGCGTTGAATATTCCCCGTGCACAGACACAGCCGTCCGAGTCACGTCGAATTAAGGAAAACATATGGCGTTGGGGAGAGTTACAACAGTGTAAAACAATCGCGGAGTAGATATTGTCGCGAGTTCAGCTAAGATTGAGGGTGCGAGGAAAATATTACGTGTTGTGGGAAATTACTTGGTAAAACCGGAAACGAAATTTAAGATGTATTTGTGTTGTTAGACGTATGGTATAACTGATCAGGCAATAAAATGTCTTTTCCGTCCAGTTTCGTTGTATAATGGTGCTTATCATATTTTAAAATAATATAAAACAGTAATGAGAACAATTGCAGTCATATAATCAATATTACTGTTCAGATAACTGTTTACTTCTTCAGGTGCAAAATTTTGTTTCATCCATGGGATACGAAACTTAGTTAAAGGCATCTGCATTCATTTCATCATTATAAGTCTTTTCGATAATTGTGTATGAATTAATTCTTATACAACGTTCAATCTTCAGGGACGCAGTGTTGAAATCTACATCCAATATTTTATCACTATAGTCGTTGGAATTCGAATCAAACCAAGAACCGAATTTAGTGAACAACAATTCAAAATGACCCCGACTTCAAATCACTACATCCGGCAAAAATCATTTTATATATTAGATGTAATCATTTTCTCAGTTCGCTATCTTCACGGTTATCAACAATCAACAAATCCACTGTCGCATATTATCAACCGAAACATAGTCAGGATTATTCGTTTCATTAGTGTTTGGATGCGAACATTTCTGAAGATAGAAATGAGCATTTTTTTCATGTTTTATGCAAGTGCACCAGAAAACCAATGCGTTCCTTCTACAACAAAATGGCCAAGTGTAAACTGATGATGCAACCAGACGATTCCCATTATATCGCTCCTCTCGTGCGCAAATCCCTCTGATCTCAAGCGGGCTGCGGAGGAGGCAGAGGAGCCGCTGGTATCGAGTTGTTTGATGTTCCATTAACAAACAGGATTTACCGGTCACCTGAGAGGAGGATATCGATGGAGCGGAGCTAAGGAAGGGTCAGAGGACCCGAGAAAGGTGGATGGAAGAATGGTGCTTCGCACTCGGAATGCAGACGGCTGGGAGCTCACGGAGATTAGGAGGACCCGATCGAGTGAGGTGACTAGGGGCATGGTGCATCGAGCCTAGGATGGTGATCGAGAGGATTTGTCAAAGGATCTGGAGACCAATTGGAGGTGGCTGGATGAATGGTGCTTTGATAATGCGATGGTGATGAAGGTGAGCTCTCGAATGATCGGAGGACCTGATACTGAAAGGCTGGATGATTGGTGCTTCGAGCACGGAATGATGGAGAAAGTGAGCTGACAGAGAATCCGAGGACCCGATGTTGGTGGATGGACTAATTTTGCTTCTAGACCGCGACGGGGATGAAGGTGAGCGTACAGATTATCCGGGGACCTGATGCGGTTGGCTTTTGGAATGGGGCTTCGAAACCGGTAAAGTAATGGACGGCAGCTCATGGAGGAACAAAAGACCCGAGGAAAGTGGCAGGAGGAATGGAGATATGGCCAGCTTGGATTAGTCCTTTAATTTCAAGTGATGAATTCTAATTTTTGTTTAGAAACATATTAATGCAAATTTCTGAGGTGGTTTTCCTGCCTAAAATCCATGATTATTGATCAGGCGTTAACGGAGGTGGCAACAAGAGCATTATGTGGTCAACATAACACTGTTCCGATTATTAAAGGTGCCAAACTTCAAAATGGAACAAAATGAACATTATAACTGGTCATGCATATATTAATATAAATTACAACTTTTATTTGTCCTGGGAAGGTTTACATCTTTCAAGGATTATATTCACTTCGGAAAATGCATGTATCGTTGAAGAAGAATTAAGCATTTTTTTGTCCGTCAACTTTCTGCAGTAATAGAGCAGTCAACCATTTTCAACCGTATCGAAATTCTATTAACCCAATAGTAAGTTCAAATTATTAAAGGTGCCAAACTTCAAAATGGAACCCAATAATAAATTATAATTGGCCATGCATATATTACTATACATTACAATTTTTATTTGTACCGGGAAGGTTTACATCTATCATGGATTGTATTCACTTCGGAAAATGTATGTATCGTTAAAGAAGAATTTGAGATTTTTTTTTCGTCCGTCAACTTATCGCAATAATAGAGCAATCAATCATTTTCCATCATATCGAAATTTTATTAGCCCAATAGTAAGTTAATTTTCGCCAGAAATATTCATGTTTCCATACAACCAGCTGTAAAAGATTTTCTATGAAACATAAATATTATTCACTTGCGACGGTTAACCCACAGTTTACAATGTCTTGAAATACTTGGCGTCAATGTTTAAGAACAAATTCAAGCAGCAACGATGATTAATAAAACTACATTCCTAAACGATCTTAAATGAAACGAACTTTTGCTTTGAAATATCCAATTTCATATCTGTACATAAGGAAGTCTCCTTATCGTAAGAGCATATATCATAACGTGTCGTCCAGCATTATCACCAGGAGATCCTGGCCGATAGGTTGATGTTTATTATAGTTCAACCTTCCACTGGATCACCCTTACCGCCCACACACAACGGTTGAAACCCCTCACGCATACGAGACTTGGTACATTTCATCTATGTATCTGATATTTCCGTGGTTTAATATCATTTAAGCCTGCAGAAATA